>CAWUER010000698.1:2500-108768 GCA_963921195.1 Pegoplata infirma | reverse complement strand
ACTCCACTTTCAAGGAAGGTATCCCATAGCTAACATTCCGATTGCTCTGAAATTTATATATGTTAGTAACTGCCGAAAACTAAGTTTAAGCTGCTATCTTTTATTGGCTATCCCGGTGGTTTAAAAAAGGTTGCCACCTTGTAAAACTTATGGGTAAATTTTAGATTTTGATCTCTATATGTTGAACATAGGGCGTCTGTAAATTCTCTCCATTTTGTACGATCGGCGGCTAAAGACTTTATTTGGTTCCATGTTTTGTTACAGCTTTCGATTTCTCTTTTTACCATTCTCACCCAGGTGTTACGAGGACGGCCTGGCAGACGGTGACCCTGTGGGTTCCAGTCAAGTGCATTTCAAGTCACTGTGCAGTTGTTAATTTCCCCGGATGCCCAACACTGATTTGTGAAGTTTTTTGGCTGAGTCTGGGATCTGACAGTTCGTTTTCTATTAACTTTTCTATGCTGATTCCGAATCTGGGTTTCAAATTTTTCTAGTACGCTAGGTTTTTAAGAAAATTAAAGGCAAAGTTCACAAAAACGTATTCTTGTGCACTTTTAAGTGCTTTGTTTGTGATATTTTTGGATTCATCTTGGATCTGACCAATTTTTTCGATCTACTTTTTAATGCTGATTCCAAATCTGGATCAGAATAGCGAATCTAGATTTGTGATCGAATAAAATTTCGATCAATTCCAAATATTGGTACATAATTTTGAAAAAAGAACAATCATTACTCAAAATTGGATTATAAATGCTTTCGTGGTAAACATTTCTTCATTTCAGATCAAGTTAAACTGGTATTTTTATTTTATTTTCAGAATTTAAAAATGGATGACGATAGTAAGTTTCGATATAAAATGCCGTAGTTCGGGACTTGGTTTTCAAATTTTTGAGGAAATTGAGGTCATAGTTATCAAGACTTGTTTTTTTTTTAATTTTTACGTGAAATTTTTGGCATGCTGCAGCATGCTGTTGGGATCTGACCACACGGTTTCGATTTATCTTTCAATGCTGCTTCTGAATTTTGTTTCAAAATTTTTCCATTACTTGAGGTTTTTAAAAAAACTGAGGACAAAGTTCACGTTAATAATTTTTTTTTTATGTGGGGGGGGGGGGGGGGGGGGGGGTCGCGAGAAATTTGAAATATTGAAAAGTTGTCGCAAAGCAAAAGTTGGTGAGAAGCTCTGCTATAACATATTAAAAGTGCAGGACAATCGGAGTGTAAGCTATGGGATACCGTTTTGTTAGTGATAGAAGGTATAAATAAGTTTGTCGTTCTGTTTATAACACTTCAGAACATTGGTCTACACCATTTTCAATTGTATCTTAAAAGTTTCCAAATGTATTTTTAAATTGTCCGAATGTATTTTAAAATTGTCCAAATATACTTTTAAATTGTCAAAATGAATTTTAAAATTGTCCAAATGTATTTTAAAATTTTCCAAATATATTTTAAAATTGTTCAATTTTTTTTTTTTTTATAATGTAAAATTGTCTAAATATATTTTAAAGTTGTCCAAATGTATTTTAAAATTATTCAATTGTATTTCAAAATTGTCCAGATGTATTTTAAAATTGGCCAAATAAATTTTGAAATTGTCCAAATGTATTTTTAAATTATCCAAATGTTTTTTTAAAATTTACCAAATATATTTTAAAATTGTCCAAATTAATTTTAAAATTGTCCAACTGTATATTAAAATTGTCTAAATATACTTTAAAATTGTCCAATTGTATTTTAAAATTGTCCAAATGTATTTTAAAATTGTCCAGATGTAGTTTAAAATTTTCCAAATGTATTTTAAAATTGTCCAAATGTATTTTAAAGTTGTCCAAATGTAGTTTAAAATTTTCCAAATGTATTTCGAAATTGTCCAAATGTATTTTAAAATTGTTCAAATGTATTTTAAAATTGTCCAAATGTAGTTTAAAATTTTCCAAATGTATTTAAAAATTTTACACAAAAAAATGCTATAACTTGACACCTGTTGAATAAATGTGAACGAAACTTGGAATTTATTACAATTTTATCAATTCTAATACTCACAAAAAATTTGGGCGGAATCGCACAATGGGGCGAGGCACCACAAATTTTAAAATGATTTATCTTGGCTCATGGTTGACATATTCAAATAAAATTTTATATAATTATCATACATACTTATAAAATATTTTTTGTTTTTTTTTAATATTTACATTGCACTATGGTTCCGATCATCACTTTTCTTGGCCAAAATTACAAAAATGGAAAAATTTTTGGTTTAAAATAGGCTTTGTGTTAAAAATTGCTATAATTTTTTTGTTCTCCATGTATAATATTATAAGAATTTTTTTGTATTTAAACTAGTGCCTACGGTCAGTACCGTAGTACCGGGAATACCGGTACTTCCGGTTCTCGGTATTACCGGGAAATGGTACCGGTTTCCCGGTTCTTAATTCATTCCCGGTATTCCCGAAAAAACCGGGAATTCCCGGTTCCGGTTCTGACGGTATTCCCGGGACTACCGCACAGTGGCCGAAACATCCAATCTAGCGGCGCTTAATTCGGAAATGTAAAATAATAAAGTCCAATGCATATTTGTGATTATAAAACTTATAAAGAATTTAATTTTTAATGATATTTATTTATTTCAGTTTTTTTATGTATTTTGGGAAATTTTTGTGAGTATCGGGAGGGTGCACAGTGGGAAAAATTGCCAATCTAGCGGGAAATAATTCAAAATATAACTAACAGATTTTAACAAAGTTTTAATGCGATTTTAAAGCGGGATAGTGACTGCACTTAAAACCGTAAAGAACCTAAAATTTAGTTAACCCATTAGGGAAATACACACTATCAAATGTTGACAATTTATTGGGCTATCACAGTTAATTTTTTATAATAGTAAACTTGTCATTGCCGTGTATCGGAAAGGGTAAGCCGTTACCTACCAAGTGTTTGATTTCTTTTAAAGGGTGCTATTAGGTATATTATCTATAAATTTCCATACGTTATCTGTTTTGCGAAGGCTCCCTCGTAACGAATTACATAAATAATGTTTTTTTTTAACTTGTTTAAATTCTTATGGAGCTACAAAAAAAACGCTGTCAGATGCTGCTTAATCTTTAATTATAGATTATTCTACATATAATGAAGTATTACTACTCAAAAAATTAGCTGCGTAGGCCTGCGTAGCGATTTTTTAAAATTATTTTTGTAATTTTGGTCTTTCAATAATTATAATTCTAAACCTAGGCAGCGATGAACGCGACTCACGTATATGTTGAGAATCGCGAAGGATTGTTAGTAATTTGTTTTAAACATAGTAGAGCGTCGAAATCTTCAAAAAAGTTCGTGCTGAATTAAGATTATTTTTGATTTTATGATTTAACCGATTTAATTCGCATTCAGTTGGTGAAAAAATTCTTAATAAAAATATTGTTATAAATAATAAAAAATTTAATACTATCATTTGAATTGGTTAATAAACTCTTTAGTTTTTTTAAATTTGTTTGACATGTCATTTCAACAGAGAGAGATATTTGAAGTTTGGCGTAAATGCGACAGTGCTTCTGATCGGAACTCAACAGTTATCAATTATATCTTGTCCAAACTTGGAAATAACATTTGCAACGAGAATGATAGCTATAAAAAACTAACTGTTAGTGTGCGAGATTTATGTAGTAAATTTAAATGTAGATGGGCCAGTGTTTCTCGCAATTTATATAGTTTCGAAAATCATTACAATATATGGTTGAATGAAAATATAGATTTTCTAGTAGAAGACGAAGAACCAGGACCGTCACAACCTCGAGGGCGTCCTTTGAAGACTTTTTTGGAAACGACAAAAAAATCCAAGAGAAGTCGTGTTTCGGATCTTGTAAAAAATAACATCAAGGAATAATTATTGGTCGCTACGAAAGTAAGTCTGTACAAATCTGGAAAGAGAGATGCAGCTTAATTATTAGATGAAATTAAAAAAACACCAAAAAGGGCTACAAAGATGAAAAAATCCGTATTTTACCCCTCTGAAGCACCGACATAATACACACCAGAAGAGGCAATGGCACTATACATTGACAAAAGGTTAACTAAAAATTCGTATATGCTTATGCAGTCAGGTGCTAAGACTCCTATTTTAGTTATATGCTGGATGTAGGGTATATGTCCAAATGTTATCAGATTTCACTTACAATATTTGATAACTCCATTTACTTTTCAAAAAGTATAAGATTCCTATTTTAAACATCACTTTCCACAGCTAACAGATACAAAAAAAAAATACTCCTGAGGTAGTCGTATATAACACCTTTTGGGGCACCCTGTATTGAAAAACAGTTTCTTATTATTCATTATACAAAAAGCTCATATCCTTAGCTATAAAATCTCCAAGTATTGTTATCGGATCAGACCAATAGTTTAGAAGATATGATTTTTTTCCTGCCAGATTGGTGATTTTTCCCACTGTGGGGTGGTCTGTATGAGGACTAGAAGTTAAAATGCTCCGATTCCGTTAAAATTTAGAGTGATTATTTATGGCTGCAAAAAACATTTACCAGTCGAATTTCAAGAGGATATTTGTAAAAATACCAATGTTAGGGATTTTGTCAAAAATTTAATAGGTTTTGTTCTTTCGATAAAAAAAATCTTAAATTTCAAATTTTAGCCAAATCGATTGAAAATTGTGGTCTGTATCGCGTTTATACTGTTTATTTGGACAGGCAGATGGACCCAAAAAACCGAACAACTTGCGCGAACTAGCATGCCATACTGAAAAGTCATAACAAAAATAACCCACAATAATAAACAAAACAGGAATTGGACCGAATACGATCGAATTTCAAAAGTTGCAGTCCATGAAACTATAGTTTATATCACAAATGCCAACTTCTATATTGCACTAATAATAAACTGGATACACACCGGCCACAAATATTTATTTTTGAGTTAAAACATACCTTTTACTTTCAATTAAAACTTTTTCGCTCAAAATGTATAAACAATTGACTTAAAAGTGTCAAGAAAAACTCACTGAGTAATCAGGCCCCAAATTCCTTTAATACACATGCTGCAGAAAATGTATATTTGACAGCTTACAGCTGTGCGAATATTGAAAGTAAAACAAAAGTAGAAACGTAAATTTTTTCTGTAAAGTATAGGTAAACGATGCAGTGCAAAAACATTTATCGATCTTAATTTTTTAATTTTGACTTAAGCGCCGCTAGATCATTGATTTCGGCCACAGTGTACCGGTATGAATATTTTGTAAAATTTTTTACAATTAAAAGTATTTCGTTGCTTTTACCAAAAAATATACAAAACATGTGAGAACACCATTTCCATTTTATTTTTTAAATTTAAGAAAAAATAGTTGCATAATTTTTTAAAAATTTTACACACACAACTAAATATTACTGAAATACTGATTAAATTTTGAAATTTAAATATTTTATGGTATAGTATTTTTTGGTTTTTGAGAACCGGTACCAGGATCAGAACCGGGAATACCGGTATTCCCGGGAATATATCTAGAACCGGGAAACCGATTCCAGAACCGGGAATACCGGTATTCCCGGGAATACCGAGAACCGGGAAATGGGAGGCACTAATTTAAACTCAAAAAAATAATTGAAAAAATTAAAAAAATAAGTTTTTTTTTATATTTGTTTTTGAATGGTAAATGAGTGTGTACAAAAACAAAATATGTTTTCTGTTGTTTGTACGTGTCTACGATTTTCTATAAAATCAATTTTGAGAATATTGAATTTTGGCCAAGAAAGGTCGTCTGCGAAACCATAGTGCGTGCATTGGTTAACATTGTGGAGGGTATTTAAAGATTCGGCACAGCCGAATATAGCTTTCTTTCTTGTTTTTTCTATAACTAAGAGCTTCGTGAGTGTGAGTCAACGTGAGTGTGATTAAAGCTTTTGTGAGTTATAGTATGTTTCCAGTGGCATGATTTGTGCAAATCAGAGTGTTTTGAGGAAATCATGTCATTTTCTACATGTTTTCCCATACATTTTTCGTATGCGCAAAACATCTCAAATTGGGTGTTTTGGTACAAAACATGTCGACTTTTTAAACTCGCCACTTGTTTTGGTCAGTGCAACACTGCAATTTATATTCAAAAATAAAAGCTACTCATTCGTAGTGAGTGTTCTCTAGAAGAAGAACATTTTTTTTTTATTTGTAAAATAATTTACAATTAGTTGTTTAAACATCTTTATTTAATTATAACAAACTACAAAATTAATTGTTTTTGGTAATTATTTTCTTAATTTTGTTGTTTTAACTATTTTGTAGACAAAACGTCAAATTAATTACGAAAATTCGTAATTAATTTGACGTTGCAAATCACTTCAACTTGAGTGAAACCAGCTCGAAGTGTTTTGCTCAAATTTTTGATCTCGATGGAAACATGGTTTTACATTGCCAAGCCACAACAAACATATTTTAAAAATCGTTTTTGTCACCCAAAAAATTTTAACAATAAAAAAAATTACACAAAAAAAAACAATTTTGTTTTTTGTTAAAATCTTTTGAGACTCTGGCGCATTTTTCCAATAGAAATTTCTGGATTTTTTTATTATAAAAAAATCATGATTTTGATTTTCTTTTATTTTTATTTTTATTTTCAAAATTAAATCTAAAAAATGAAAAAAATATATCTCTTAACATTCTATGTAAATTCTTTTTATAATCTTTTGGTTTGAATAAAATTGTTCAATCATCATTAATGTCATTTGATTAAACTAATGAAGAAAACTTGGTTTTACATATTTTTTCTTCAGTTTCTTTATGATACAATTTTTTTTTTTTTTTGCTATAATGCATCATTGATTTTTAAGTATATGGTTAGTACATTATAAAGATATTTTTGAAATAAAGTTTTGATGTGTTTGAAAAATAAAATTGATGAGATTTTTTTTATCTTTTAAAATTAAGTTGTTTTGGAGAAGAAAAAACAAAAAAAGATTAATGATTATTTTAAGAAAATTAAAAAAAAAAAAACAATGATAAAAGATAAAAATGTATAAATTTTTTATTTAAGGTTTACTGAAAAAAATTAATAAATGTATATCATTTTAATTTTTTATACACTTCTACATACTTTAAATAAATACATATTATGGTAATACCCAGCAAAAACATGGTAATAAGTTGTGAAAAGTAATCATTACCAAGTACATTATTTATAATGAGTACCCATTACCATTAACATTATTTTAAGCCCAAAAGTAACTACTTCTCAGTAATATGTTATAAAAGCACCTCTAAGTAATAATATCTTCTTGCACTTGCAGTTTTTAACCTTTACAATTCAATTAACTTAAAAAGTACTTAAAAACTTAATAAAAATAACGCAATTTTTAAGTTTTAGTAAAAACAAGTTAAATTTTAAAACTTTTAATTAACTAATTATTTTACTTCTTATTGGTATTGGTTTTTTACTCCTTATTTGTAATCCGAGGCAGTAACTACTTATTTATCTCCATACTCTTCACTAGTTATTTTTGTCTCACGCCCTTGTTAAAATAATTAGTGTTTCATTCGATAAGTAACTACTTATTAACATCTGTTTCGGATTACAAAACCCATTACTAGTAATGCCAATTTTTGCTGGGTATATTCTTTTCTCCTTCTAATACAGGAAATTACCTCTTATTTGGGGGATGTAAGACAATGTTAAGCCTGAGGCAGGTATGTGTTTCTATAATGAGTTTTGTTTTTATTCTTATTCTTGTGTTTTTTTTGACTAACCCAATAATCCTTATGATTTTATGTATTACATGATATTATTGTGGTTTTATATTTATATATTAGACAGGATCAAAATATACTATGAAACAAAAACAATACATAAATAAATACACTGTAAGTACGGGAAATTGACACACCAAAACGCCGAGACGCGTAAACTTAATTTTGGGTCGTAGAACACAATGGAGTTTTCCGTTTTGACAGATCTCGCAATCAATTAATCGGCCATCAATGTTAGAGTAAAGTTTCGACTAAGAAATACTAAATAAAGTAATTTTAAAAGAGTTTTTGATGGATAGTCTTAGGAAAATTTAATAAAAAACTCTTTGAAAATCGCAAAACTTTAAAACGAAATATCTCTTGATTTTGACCTGACCTGGCAAAACAGAGAATGTCACTGGTCTCTCCGACCCAAAATTAAGTTTATGTGTCTCCGCGTTTTCGTGTGTCTTTTCAAAAGTAAAAATTATGTTTACAGTGATATTAAAGTTAATTTTGAAAATTTCATCTGCGGGTATCATAATTTTTTTGAAGGATTTAGGGAGCTAAAAAAAGCCATTATTTTTTTTTTTTTTGAAAAATTTTCGCTCCTTGGGGTGGTTTAAAGCATCTGAAAACGCGAATTTTGAGCTGATTTTTCTACAGAACAAAAACGGCTGAACATATCTCAAATCTGATTTCACCAGTCAAATTATATTCTACAGCAAAAAATAATACAATGGTCGTTTTTTAAACTCTTTAAAAAGTTCCAAAATTCCACCACAGAGGCCGAAAATATAAGATTTTTCCATTTTCTTTTTATTTTAATTTTTTAAATATGCACAATTAAAGTGCATTGTCAGCTTAACAAAATGGTACCAGAATTTCCGTTCTATCACTACCCGTTAAAAAGTTATAAGCTCTCAAAAATTGACAAAAACACGTTTTTTGAGAATTTTGACCTCCATTTTCTCGAAAACATAACGTAAAAAATTAAAAACCAGATTCAGAATCAGCATCGAAATGTTAATCGAAAACGAGTCCTACGATCCCAGAATATCATAAAAAAATATCACAAAAAATGCTCTCAATAATGCACAAATATGTGTTTTTCGTGACGCTACGGAAAACTTTGAAAATCAGATTTTGAATCAGCATTTAGAAGAAGGATAATCGAAAACGAGTATCCAGACCGCTGACTCATCCAAAAAATTTTCAAATTTTGGTCAGTGTTTTATAATTTTGTCATTAGACTAAAAACTTTGAGGCCTTATAACTTTTTAATGGGTTGTGATAGACAAATGCTTTTTGTACCAATTTTCAAAGCAAAAACTGCCTTTTCGTCGCGCATGATTAAAAAAATAATTTAAAATTTTCTTTTAAAAAACCGATATTTCCGCCCCTGATATGGGTTAATGGAACTTCGTTGCACTCAAAATATTTTGTAGGCAAAAACAAATGAAAACATGTTTACAGCAAGTGTTAAAACATTTGAAAACCATCCCAGTGGTAATTCATTTATTTTAACAAACATCAACATTCATTTTTTACTGTTATAAAAAATTTTCTAAAATAAATAACATTGAACATTAAAAAAATAACGTCAATTTAATATTTTTACTAACAAATTCGAAAAAATATAACATAAGAAAACATTAAAAATTAATGATTGTTGTGTTATTTTTACCAACAAATTCAAAAAAAAAAATACCTACGAAAACATTAAAAATTAATGATTTCGTAGGTCGTTTTTACAATTTTTCTATTGAATTTTATTTTAAAAAATTTTAATAAAATTGTTGGGGAATCGATCCTGCATCAACTACATTCTGGCCAGACACTCTACCCATCGTGCCAAAGTCACTTGATACAAACATGTTTTATATTTCTATAAATAATTTTTTGAACTTTTTGTCTACAAAATATAACCAAACTAATGACTTCTATTTAAAAAAAGGCTACAATATAAAAAAATAAAGCGCACAAATCATTAAAAATTAAAGAAGAATCACTTATTTTTACTTACAGAACAAAAATAAATAACTTTAAAAATGGAGTGCTAATGAAAATCCCTATTTTTTGTGTTGTTATTTTTGAAACAAAGAACAGAAATAGTCATTTAAAAAAACTGAACATTAAACAAATGTTTTTTCTTTTAAAAACGACAAAACGTAATACTTTTTAAAAAAAACTATAAAACAGTTAATGGCATAATTTTTTGAGTGTATAATTTCTTTTGAAGAAATGGGAAAAATCCTCAAAAACGAAAAAAATCCCGTTTTCCCCCTCCATTTTGACCCGCTAAATGTGAAATTGGGTAGCTATAAAAGACAGGTAATTCTTATTTTGCTCCCCTCTTTCCTATATGCAAGTTTCAGGACAAACGGTGGTTGCCTTGTGGAAGACCTTCCTTGCAAGTGTTGGAACAGAACAAGCCCGGCACGACTTTTTCCATGCCATTTGACAGGTTTGAAATAAAACTTGTTCTATTTTTTAAAGGTGGTGAAACTCATTCTAATTGGAAACCGTCCACTGTGCCGTGCTTGTTCTTTTCCTGTCGGCAAAAAAAAAATCCCCCCTGACATACTGCTTACTCTTTCTTTATGAAATTGCTGACATCTTCACACAATTTTTCAAAATGTCCCCAATGACATGTCAGCAGTTGGTCATCAAATTTTTGGTGGCCAGCGCTACTGGTGGGCACTACTGACCAACTGCTGACATGTCATTGATGAAATTTTAAAAAAATTGTCAGCAATTTTATAAAGACAGGGTCAGCAGTTTGTCAGCGGTAATTTTATTTTACCAACTTGGTTATACAGAAAAAACAATATTCCAAAAAAACAAGATTCACTCCTCCCTAATGTACACAACGTACATATTTGACAAGACATATCATTAGTATACATTTGCTTTAATATTATACGTTATATTATGTTTTATAATGTGTCTTGTCATCTTTTGTTTATATTATGGAATTTTTGTGTACAGTTACTAACTAAATAAATGGAATGGTACCTAAATAAATATGCATAAATATTTAAAGATGTTCAATAAAAAAATTATCAACCAAACTAATTTTTAGCCAGAAAAAATGTGAGTATCCTAAAAGTACAGCAAAAAAATCAAACCTTAACTGATTCACTACCAAGTCGACAAAAACATGATCTTGATAATTTTTTACTCAATTGTATTAAAAATTTACTCAATATTTTTCTGTGTATATCTATAATACAAAAAAATAGTTTGCGCGCCTTAACTCTCCCGCATAAAAACAATTTTCGCTTAACTGCACTTACTTTAGTGCTATCGCTTAAGTGCGCTCTGCACTTTGACGATTTACTCGAAAATGTATATTTCTTGAATTAAATGAGATGTAAAGATGTTTTAAATAAAATATTCCTCCTAGTTGTTTAATTGTTAAACTAAACCGATTTTTATTATATGCAAAAAAAACAGCCGTTTGAGATTTGAAGGGCCTTCGTTTAACAAGAGTAAACGATGTATTTAGAAAAATTTGCATAAATGTATAATAGTTCTGTAATTGTGCACAAAAAAGATTTTAGTGTGAGAAATTTTCATAAATTTAACACTAAAAAAAAAAACCTTATAAAATAACCAAAAAAACCCTCGTAAAATAATTGTTTGCTATCTTCTACACAGAAAATACCCAGCAAAAATTGGCATTACTAGTAATGGGTTTTGTAATCCGAAACAGATGAAAATAAGTAGTTACTTATTGAATGAAACACTAATTATTTTAACAAGGGCGTGAGACAAAAATAACTAGTGAAGAGTATGGAGATAAATAAGTAGTTACTGCCTCGGATTACAAATAAGGTGTAAAAACCCATTACCAATAATAAGTAAAATAATTAGTTAATTAAAACTTTTGAAATGTAACTTGTTTTTACTAAAACTTAAAAATTGCGTAATTTTTATTAAGTTTTTAAGTACTTTATAGGTTAATTGAATTGTAAAGACTAAAAACTGCAAGTGCAAGAAGATATTATTACTTAGAGGTGCTTTTTTAACATATTACTGAGAAGTAGTTACTTTTGGGCTTAAAATAATGTTAATGGTAATGGGTACTCATTATAAATAATGTACTTGGTAATGATTACTTTTCACAACGCATTACCATGTTTTTGCTGGGTAATATCGTATATTTTATTTTAATTAAAATTTAATTTGTTTTTTTATTAAATTTTAATTAAATTTTTAATCAATGTTATTAATTGTTTGATTAAATTTGTAACTTTATTTTATTTAACATTTCAATTTTTAAATTTAATATTAATAAAGTATTTAATTTACATAATTAATTTAATTAAATTTTTAATTAAATTTTTAGCTTAACTTATTTATTTTGGTTTCGTTTTCCGTGTGTGTGCGAGGGTATGTTTTTCTCTTGCATTGTATTAGATCCAAATAAAAAATACATAATTATAAACAGTTTGTTGAAATTTTTTTTAAATTTCTCATATAGTTTTTTGAATTCCCATTTTGTTTATAGTTTTATGTATATAAAAGGCTTATAATCAACTTTATAAAATTGTCTCACTGAATATGATTTTACGGCATAAATATATTTAGTAAAGTTTGAAGAAATATTGCTTTTATACTATTTAAAAAATATGTTTATTTTAAATTATTTATTTTTGAAAAAATCTATTATTTTTTTAATTCATACAATTAAAATTTTAATTGGTTTCCAAATATTTTTTAATTAAATTTTTAACTTAAATAATTAAAATTTGATTTATTCTTTTTAAGTTTTAATTAAATTTTTTAATTATATTTAATTAATATTATATTTTTAATATTATATTAAATTTGTTTTTTATTCGACCTTTCAAATTTAAAATATAATTTTAATATTATATTTTTTAATGATATAGTAAGTTTCAAATTAACTAAATATCCAAATATTTCAAATCAAAGACATACACATTTTTTTAAAGCAAGAAACTCTATGAGTATTTAATGGGAGAATATCTAAATAAAGAAAGTAGAGTTATCATAAGTATTTGATATGTTAATTCATAATGGGAAACATGATAAGGCCTCGAATCTGAATAAACTCTTTTTCATCGATATACAAATATTTTAATGATTGGTCCGGATTTAATTGATTTTTTAATTAAATAAACGAATTTTTTGATTGATTTTAATTATTCCTAGTAAAAATTACAATTTTATTGGTAAAAAGCTTTTAAAATTACAAAAAATTTACAAGTTTAAATTCTGATTAATTTTTATTAAAAAAATTGTTTTAATCGACCTTTAAAATATTATATTTTAAGTAAGTTTTTCCTAGCTCGAGGTCATTATTTACTTACCAATTAAAACTATGATATTATCATAGAATAATTTCCAAGAAAATTATTTTTCTGCTTAAAATTTATTTACGTTGGTCATTTTTGCAAGACTTAACCGACACGTGTTTCGGAATTTGTCAGATTCTATTGTCAAGGTAATTTAGCAAATATAATCCCTTTGCTACTTATACTATAACCATGTCCATTTTCTTTAAATCCGGTAAATCCAAATTACTCCACAGAACAACTGGATAAAGGAATTTAACCCAACCTTTGTTTGTGCAATCCCTTTGATATATTCAATGAAATCAAGTAGTTGAACTAATATATTTTAAGACTTTGTCTCATAAAATTTTTAAAAATTTTAAAAATTTTTGAAAAAGTAGATTTGAGCTCCATGCAAAAAATTTGAGTTTTTTTTTGGGTCTCACGTTTGGATGTTTTATCGATATCTGAAAAACTTTAAAATTTTTATCTGAACATTTACGAAATATATAAAAAAAAAAAAAATTCAAATATTTGTATACCTCCACTTTGTAACTCATCGAAATATCGGTCTGGGACCCCATAAAGTATATAATTGATCAGTGATCTATTTTAAGACATTCTAGCGATGTCCGTCTGCCCGTCTGTCTATCTGTCCGTCTGTCTATCTGTCCGTCTGTCTATCTGTCCGTCTGTCCGTCTTACCGTCTGTCCATCTGTCTGTGGACATGGTGATCACGACCAAAATATTACACGGAGATGACTGAAGCTTAACATATTTATTGGAAGTTCTCCCGAGCAGCTTGTTATTGCATTTGAGCGATATCATATTAACGGTTGAAATGTTATGAATGGAAATGTAAGGACACCTCAAACATTTTAGTACATTCAACATAACCTAAAAATACAAAATTCTTTAATTCGGCTGCTGGTTGACATATGTGAACATAATTGAACACTGAATGGTATTCAAAACAAGTAC
The DNA here is from genome assembly GCA_963921195.1 of Pegoplata infirma. Lineage (NCBI taxonomy): Eukaryota > Metazoa > Arthropoda > Insecta > Diptera > Anthomyiidae > Pegoplata > Pegoplata infirma. The sequence goes on along the minus strand of CAWUER010000698.1, from coordinate 94,761 downwards.
GGATATATTTTTTGACACAAAAGAAAAAAATAACGGATTGTTTTTTCACTAAAATTTTTTTTTCGTCAATTTTTTTTTTTTTATTTTTATACCCTCCACTCTAGTGATAGAGGGTATATATAAGTTTGTCATTCCGTTTGTAACACATCGAAATATTGGTCTAGGACCCCATAAAGTATATATATTCATGATCCTCGATCGATTTTAAGTCGATCTAGCGATGTCCGTCCGTCCGTCTGCCTTTCTGTCCGTCCGTATAAAACACGCTAACTTTTGAAAGACTTCACAGAGGCTACTGAAGTTTGGCATATATATTGGTCATTTACCTGCCTGTATTTTATATTTATTTTACCAACTTGTATTGCAATCCAGCCAAATCGGTCCAGTGGTTCAAAAGTTATGAGCAAATGAGTAAATTTCGGTAAGGGGTTTTCGCGAATTTACGGGATAAAAAACACGATAACTTTCGAAAAACAGTAATGAGACTGCTGAAACGTAGCATGTATCTTTACCGTTCCTTAGGTCTGTTTGGAATTGAATTTCAGCTCAATCGGTATAGTGATTCAAAAGTTATAAGCAAAACCCCGAATTTCAGATTTTGTTCATCTTAAATGCCATGTGGTAAACAAGTTTTAAAAGCATTGGTGGTAACTAAGCAATGCTTTTCAAACTTGTTTTAAAGCAATGCTTTTTAAACTTATTTAGTTTTAAAAGCATTGGTAACTTAAAAATTACACTCGAAAAAAATTTTACAATCGAAAAAAATTTTACACTCAAAAAAAAAAATTTAGTTTTTTTTTCAAAAATGTACATGTCAAAAATGTCAAAATATTGCATTCACTCAGAAATATTTTTACAGTAAAAAAAACATTACACTCGAAAAAAAGTTTTACACTCAAAAAAAAAATAGTAATTTTTCTATTTTTTTTTTTTTTTTAATGACAAAAAAAGAGTTTTTTACTCAAAATAAAATATTTCTAATCAAAATTGTTAATTTTTTCACGTTAAAATGTACTAACCTTAAAAAAAAGGCATTGTGGATTGTATTCATAGATTCGGCAAAGTCGAATTTAACTTTTCTACTTGCTTTTTCTTTTTTTAATTTTTAAATTGTGAAGGGCACTAATATATTCGGCAAGGCCGAATTTAACTTTTTTACTTGTTTTTAATATTTTTTATTTTTTTTAAATTATGTCATTTTCAAAAAAAAGCCCACCCTACTGAAGATATTGACCGATTTCAAAAAGATTTTTCAGGTATGTTTCTGTTATGGGTGGGTCACTTTTCCGGGTAGCCGTTTCCGATCAGAGAAAAAAGTGTAAAAATGGCTTATCCTACTTTGTCAGTTCTTCGAAATATAGTTACAAGGTTACAATTCCTTTTCAATCTTTTAAAAATAATTTTCCTGCAGGAAGATCATTTCATTCATGCTAAAGATAATTTCATTAAATTTACCAAATAGTTAGTGTAATAAATTTTACAAATTTAACTACTTAACTTTTAAGCTAATTGACTTACATACATAAAACACAAACACTTAAATACTTTTTTTATGTACATGAGAAAATAAACACCAGATTTATATCAATACGCATTTACAACACATAAAAAGAAATAAAAAAAATAAAACTGCCTAAAGATAAAATTTAATTTGCATGTCATCACATCATATACAAATTTTATAAATCGCATTATCAAGCTGATTAAAATTTAATTTACTAAATGGTATTTCAACACTTCTAAAAAATAAAACATGAGTATTTTAAACTTATGTTTCATTCATACCGCTGCTTTAACTGTTGTCATTAGTGTTGTCGTTTGTTGTTGTCGCTGTGCTGTTAAATCGTATTATTTATTTAAGTACTTAATGTATCAGCAGATACACTCATAAAATCTATACATATTGTAGCAGAGAAAGAGCGCAACAAAAAAAGCATAAGAAAAAAACAAAAAATCTCTATGCTTCACCCAAGTTAAGTTGAGTTAAGTTGTTATCATAAACAACTTCAGCTTTATTTTGGCTTAATAGTACGCGTGCAGCATGACATGCTTTACGGGTATACACAGTGTTTAAATGCCGCAAAATATAACTTAAACATCTATATCTACATCCTCATCCGTATCCTCTGATCTGTGTGTAGTATTTTTGTATTATAAGTATGAGTATGTGTGTGTAATGGGATTGTTTACGTTCTCTGTTATACTGTAGTATACAGTGGCTCACAACATAAGTCGGGATATCCAATATTTGAAGACATAATCAACAACACCAAACCTTACAATAAAAAACCTTGTCATATAAACTACTAGCTTACAATCCCGGCACTTCGTAACCGGTTGTATTGAATACCGGATAATAGAAGGATTAAAATTACTCCACCGATTTCAAGAAAATTCACATACGTAGTCTTTGTTTTATTTACTTGTGCACGTTTAAGTCTTTCATCAAATAATATTTCAATGAATAACACCGCTCTACAAATCTGAGGTTTGTAGCTGCTAGTTGATAGGGTTTGGTGCCCCGATTCCAAAACGGTCATTCAAATTTTTCTATCACGTCACAATTTTGAGAAAATCGCGGTTAAAGTGTCAAAAAATGCCCATTTTGACCATTTTTGAACGCCTATTAAACAAGATCTTGACATGCAAATGACTTGGTATCAAGCTCATTCGAAAGTGTGTAATTTTCTCTTTCAGACAAGATCGAATCTTTTTGGAATTTAATTTTCTAAAGTGGTAAAAAAATCATTAGCCACAAGTGCTTTAAATCTAAAATTTACTTATGAATTTGTATTTAAATTTGTTAAAAAACACTGTGTAAATAAACTAAATATTGAAAAAATTAAAGGTTTTTTGCTAATGATTTTTTTACCATTTTCGAAAATTAAATTTTTAGAACATTTTATCTAATCTTTAAGAGAAAATTACAGGCTTTCGAATGAGCTTGATACCAAGTCATTTGCATGTCATGTCAAAAATGCCCTTTTTCGGCACTTTAACAGCGAATTTCTCAAAATCCTGACGTGATAGACAACCAGAATCCAATACGCATTTTCTTGTTGAGCTGTGTAATTTAAACAATGAAATTTGAATAATTTTCGAGCCCTTACATAAGGACTTTGGATTTTGAGTGATTAAATATTTCAGTGAATAAAGAAATTGGAATAAAAATAAGTTTGAGTGAAAAGGCATATAGTGAGTAAAAAAAGTTAAATAATAAAATTTGAGTAAAAGGTATCATTCCTTATTGTTCCCTGCTCTATTCCATTTCGTTCCCCGTTCTGAAATTTAAAATTTTAAAATATGTCCTTCTCTTGGGTGTTATTTTTGGGGCTTTTAGTTTAATAGTTAGATAGGTAAAAATAACCATTTGCTTCCTTTTCCCTTTAAAACTAAATTTTCCAAAAACTGTTTTTTTTGTGCTAGGATTTTCTGAACCATTCTTTCAAGAAATATAAGAATTACCAAAATTTACACTTTTTCATTATTATAGGAACAAAAAAAAGGGCCAAAAGTACACTTTCTTACCCCCCTTAAAAACGGAATTTCCAAAATTTTTTTCACCGAAGGATCCTCTTTTGCATATTTCAATTTTCTAGGATCATTGTTTTATCAAATATTAAAAGTACAAAAAGGATTTTACAGTCCTAATTTTAAGTTTCTAGAACCATTACGTCAAAAAATATCAAAGGTACCGAAAATACACTTTTTTTCCATTTTACCCCACTAAGAAGCCGAATTTTAAAAACGTATTTTTCCCGGAATGTTTTTTTTACCGAATTCTCCTACATTACAAATTTTTAGATTCCATAATATACAAAAAAAAATTTCTATAGGGCCATTCCAGAAAATTTAGCTCAAATTTTAGTCATTTTTGGAAATGGTGTCTCAGATTAATTTGAACATTGACACATAGATAGCCCTTATAAATATGATATATGTACCATATATCGTTTTTTTACATTTGGTGTATTTAACGAATTATGGCGGGTCAAAGATTGACTTTTTAAGCAAAAGTAAGAAAAATACATCACGTTTAAAGAGCTGTAACTTCTTAACCAATGACCCGATTTTCACAAATTTAGGCTCATGTGAAAGCTGGGGTTCTTCTTTTAGAAAACATTTTTAAAATAACACAGTTTTTTTTACAGAAATGATGCAAAAATGCAAAAACATTTTTTCTGGTGAAAAATAACAATGTTTTGTATACCATATTCAAAATTCAGAGTGGGATCTCCATGGGATCAACAAATATTCTGTTTTAAGTACGATGTTCTCATATTTTTCCCTTAGAAAATTTAAATTTCTAATTTTTTGAATGTTTTTTAAAATTTGAATAGTATAATTTTCTTTGAAAATTTAAATTTTTATATTGAAGAAACATAAAATTTTAATTTTGTAAGGTAAAATTTAAAAACTTCGTACTAAAACCAGAATATTTTTTGATCCCATTGGGATCCCACTCTGAATTTTGGATATGTTGTACAAAACAGTATTGTTTATCACAAAACTTTTTTTAAAAAAAATCGAAGATGTGTTTTTTTAAATATTCGCAAAAAAAAAATGTTTTTGAATTTTTGCAACACTTCTGAAAAAAAACCGTATGCTTTTGAAAATATTTCCTAAAAGAAGGAGAATTAAGCTTTCATATGAGCCATTACTTGTGATAATCGGATTACTAGTTAAAAAGTTAGAGCACGTTAAACGTCATGTACTTTTCTGACTTTTGCTAAAAAAGTCGAACTTTGACCCGCGATAATTTGAAAACTACAGCAAATTTTGAAAATCCAAAAATGCAACATATCTCATATAAACTTGGATATATATGAGCCAAATTCTCAGTGGCGTCCAATGGCATGTTTCCGAACAGTGGGGCGAAAATTTTTGGAATTACCCTATAGATATAATTTCAGGAAACAAAAAAGGAACAAAAAGTGTACTTCCGGTACATTTAATAAAAGTACTTTTTATAAAAGGTACTTTTTATGAAAGGTACTTTTTATAAAGGGTACTTTTTATAAAAGGTACTTTTAATTAAAGGTACTTTTTATAAAAGGAACATTTTATAAAAGGTACTTTTTATAAAAGGTACTTTTTGTAAAAGGTACTTTTTATAAAAGGTACTTTTTATAAAAGGTACTTTTTATAAAAGGTACTTTTTATAAAAGGTACTTTTTATAAAAGGTACTTTTTATAAAAGGTACTTTTTATAAAAGGTACTTTTTATAAAAGGTACTTTTTATAAAAGGTACTTTTTATAAAAGGTACTTTTTATAAAAGGTACTTTTTATAAAAGGTACTTTTTATAAAAGGTACTTTTTATAAAAGGTACTTTTTATAAAAGGTACTTTTTATAAAAGGTACTTTTTTTAAAAAATACTTTTTATAAAAGGTATTTTTTATAAAAGGCACTTTTTATAAAAGGTACTTTTTATAAAAGGTACTTTTTATAAAAGGTACTTTTTATAAAAGGTACTTTTTATAAAAGGTACTTTTTATAAAAGGTACTTTTATAAAAGGTACTTTTTATAAAATGTAATTTTTATAAAAGGTACTTTTTATAAAAGGTACTTTTTATAAAAGGTAGTTTTTATAAAAGGTACTTTTTATAAAAGGTACTTTTTATAAAAGGTACTTTTTATAAAAGGTACTTTTTATAAAAGGTACTTTTTATAAAAGGTACTTTTTATAAAAGGTACTTTTTATAAAAGGTACTTTTTATAAAAGGTACTTTTCATAAAAGGTACTTTTTATAAAAAGTACTTTTTATAAAAGGTACTTTTTATAAAAGGTACTTTTTATAAAAGGTACTTTTTATAAAAGGTACTTTTTATAAAAGGTACTTTTTATAAAAGGTACTTTTTATAAAAGGTACTTTTTATAAAAGGTACTTTTTATAAAAGGTACTTTTTATAAAAGGTACTTTTTATAAAAGATACTTTTTATAAAAGGTACTTTGTATAAAAGGTACTTTTTATAAAAGGTACTTTTTATAAAAGGTACTTTTTATAAAAGGTACTTTTTATAAACGGTACTTTTTATAAAAGATACTTTTTATAAAAGGTACTTTTCATAAAAGGTACTTTTTATAAAAGATACTTTTTATAAAAGGTACTTTTTATAAAAGGTACTTTTTATAAAAGGTACTTTTTATAAAAGGTACTTTTTATAAAAGGTACTTTTTATAAAAGGTACTTTTTATAAAAGGTACTTTTTATAAAAGGTACTTTTTTTTAAAAGGTACTTTTTATAAAAGGTACTTTTTATAAAAGGTACTTTTTATAAAAGGTACTTTTTATAAAAGGTACTATTATAAAAGTTACTTTTTATAAAAGGTACTTTTAACAAAAGGTACTTTTATAAAAGGCACTTTTTATAAAAGGTACTTTTTATAATAGGTACTTTTTGTAAAAGGTACTTTTTATAAAATGTACAGAATTTTCGGAAAGTACTTGTTCCAGAATGTTTAATTTCACTAAAGGATCCTACATTCCAAACTTCAAGTTTGAATGACCATTATTTCAGTAGTAGCGTCTTGAATGAGAAGTTTAAAAAAAAAATTGTTTGATAATAACCCAGGAAAAATTTTCAGAACCGATTCCGATAACACTTGTTCTAGAACAGGTTCTTCGGTAATCAAACACTATTACACTTTAATTATTCAGAACAAGTTAAGTGAATATTATTGTGAAGCTTGTTCTATGCAATCTAAATTTCATAACATTTTGGCTCTCAGGAATTAAAAAAAGTATGTGTCAAAAAAATTAAAAAATAAATATCATTTTTTTTTGTGTTCACCAAGAAAAAACACGAAATTCTATGAAAATATCAAGATATAATCGCGAAAATTGTTGATACGAAGGTAAGTAAATTAAATTTTGATTGTCTGGGTCGGGACAAATACTAATAAAATAATGTTTTTCATTTTTGTTTGCAGAAAATTCATGTTCTGATGTATCTTTATTGCAAGGCCCAAAATGCAATTTTGGAGGCGAAAAAGGATGTATATTTCTTTAATTCTCATTCTGTTCTAAATTTTACTTCTAGAACCGGTTCCGAAGAACTAAAATATGTTCCAATTTTGCTTACAAACACCTGTTGCTTTTGGGACAATCCCTTTGTAAAAAGAATCGGTGTTGCACAAGAATTAGAACAGGTTCTAGGGAAGTATAAGTTGTTCCACAATCGGTTCTTTGCAACCGAAAATTTTGCTGGGAACGTTTGGTCCTGCTAACTTTGTTTTCAATAATTTTTTATGTCCTGCCCTTCTTGCGCTATGCGCCACTGTATATGTTTATCTACTGTATTATGTTATCCTTGTGGCCACACTTTGTCATGCTTAAGCTGTAAAATTCAATTCCATCAGTAAACACGTATAATAAAGTGATTGCGGAAAGATTTCAATTTTCTTAAATTACAAATAAATTCTGCTGCGGGATGTTTATTCGAAATAACTAACTAAATATGTGAATGTGTTTAATCGAGTACCTTCATATGTTTGTATATGTGTTTAGTAGAATTGTCTGTATTTTATTGATATTTAAGTACTCGTATTTTATAAAGTTTATTGTGCAGGATTAGGTTTATAATCTATTTTGGAAAATTCATTAGGGTAATTATTTAATGCAATTTAATTGTTATTTATTAAGCACACTCACATGAACGTTATTGTTTATTTAATAATAATTATTAAATTAATAATTAACCCGATATCTGATACGTGTTTAGGCGTGTTCGCAGGCAATTTCATATAATTGTATTTTGATAACATTTTTTTTGAATACTTTAGCATTTGGGAAATGTATGTTATTTTGAAATAGTGAATATTGAAATATTAAGATTTTTATCATAATAGTTTATATTAATAACAATTAATATCTATTGTGTTAACACATGTCACTGAAATATAACATGTGTTATTTTTAATTAATATCTTGTCATAAGAAATCTATTTTTTGGTGTAGCAATTTTATGCAGTATACTAGAGATGGGAGCGTAAGTGATTTTTGGCTCACACTCACTCACGCTCACGAAAGGAATTTTTGAATCACGCACACTCACTCACGTGCATATTTTTTCTACTCACACTCACTCACAATCACGTGAGTAAATATAATACAACTCACACTCACGTGCACACACGCAAGCTTCACTCACACTCACGTTGACTCACACTCACGAAACACTTATTTATACAAAAACAAATTTCAAAAACTAAAATTTCAAAAATCAAAATTTTAAGTTCTGCTAAATTTTGCGTTTTTTTTTTTGCTTTTTCATGACGAAATATGAAATTAAGCCAAATTTTAAAATTTTTTGTTGCTTTTTTTGGTACAAAAGGAAATATGAAAAAGAAAATAAATCACTCACGCAAAAAAATCGACTCACGCATACTCACTCACGAAAAAATCTTACTCACGCATACTCACTCACGCAGTGAGTCACACTTTCAGATTTCAGATTTTTTTAGAAAAAAAGTACTTTTTTAGAAAAAATAGTACCTTTTTTGGAGAAATAGAAAAATTACTTTTTTGAAAATGTGTAATACATTGGCAAAAAATAGTACTTTTTATAAAATATTTATGTCACCTTTAAAAAAAATAACGTACTTTTTATGCTTTACAGCATAAAATTGTTGGTTTCATAATGTTTGACAATATCTATATGTGAGAATCAAAAATTGTATTTTGTATTTATCTATATATATAAAAGAGTAACGTGACTGACTGACTGACTGACTGACTGACATACTCATTCATCATCGCCCAGCCCAAACCGCTGAAGCTAGAGACTTGAAATTTGGACTGAAGGTCCACCTCCCGGAATATAGATCCACTAAGGCTGGATTTTTGCCAATGTTGATTCTAAGGGGGTAAAAAGGGTAAAAAACTGTACTTTTGGTACTTTTTATATCTCCTGAAATAATGGTCATAGAGACTTGAAATTTGGACTGTATGTTTACCTCCCGGAATATAGAACCAGTAAGGCCGGATTTTTTCCAATGTTGATTCTAAGGGGGTAAAAAGGGTAAAAAACTGTACTTTTGGTACTTTTTATATCTCCTGAAATAATGGTCACAGAGACTTGAAACTTGGACTCTATGTTCACTTCCCGGAATATAGATCAACTAAGGCTGGATTTTTGCCAATGTTGATTCTAAGGGGGTAAAAAGGGTAAAAAACTGTACTTTTTGTACTTTTTATATCTCCTGAAATAATGGTCACAGAGACTTGAAATTTGGACTGTATGTTAACCTCCCGGAATACAGATCCACTAAGGCAGGATTTTTGCCAATGTTGATTCTAAGGGAGTAAAAAGGGTAAAAAACTGTACCTTTGGTACCTTTTATATTTCCTTAAATAATGGTCCTAGACACTTGAAATTTGGAATGTAGGTTCTGCTCCAGGAATATAGATCAACAAAGGCTGGATTTTTGCCAATGTTGACTGTAAGGGGGTAAAAAGGTAAAAAACTGTACTTTTGGTACCTTTTATAATTCCTTAAATAATGGTCCTAGACACTTGAAATTTTGAATGTAGGTTCAGCTCCCGGAATATAAATCTACTAAGGCTGAATTTTGCCAATATTGATTCTACGGGATAAAAAACTGTACTTTTGGTACCTTTTATATTTTCTTATATAATGGTCCTAGAAACTTAAAATTTGCAATGTAGGTTCACCTCCCGGAAATAATATTCACCAAGGCTGGGTTTTTGCCAATGTTGACTCTACGGGGGTAAAATGGAAAAAAGCGTACTTTTGGTACTTTTTTCAATTTACTGAAATAATGGTACTTTTTATAAAAAGTACTTTTTATAAAAAGTACCTTTTGTAAAAAATACCTTTTTTAAAAAGTACCTTTTATAAAAAGTACCTTTTATAAAAAGTACCTTTTATAAAAAGTACCTTTTATAAAAAGTACCTTTTATAAGAAGTACCTTTTATAAAAAGTACCTTTTATAAAAAGTACCTTTTATAAAAAGTACCTTTTATAAAAAGTACCTTTTATAAAAGTACCTTTTATAAAAAGTACCTTTTATAAAAGTACCTTTTATAAAAAGTACCTTTTATAAAAAGTACCTTTTATAAAAAGTACCTTGTATAAAAAGTACCTTTTATAAAAAGTACCTTTTATAAAAAGTACCTTTTATAAAAAGTACCTTTTATAAAAAGTACCTTTTATAAAAAGTACCTTTTATAAAAAGTACCTTTTATTAAAAGTACCTTTTATAAAAAGTACCTTTTATAAAAAGTACCTTTTATAAAAAGTACCTTTTATAAAAAGTACCTTTTATAAAAAGTACCTTTTATAAAAAGTACCTTTTATAAAAAGTACCTTTTATAAAAAGTACCTTTTATAAAAAGTACCTTTTATAAAAAGTACCTTTTATAAAAAGTACCTTTTATAAAAAGTACCTTTTATAAAAAGTACCTTTTATAAAAAGTACCTTTTATAAAAAGTACCTTTTATAAAAAGTACCTTTTATAAAAAGTACCTTTTATAAAAAGTACCTTTTATAAAAAGTACCTTTTATAAAAAGTACCTTTTATAAAAAGTACCTTTTATAAAAAGTACCTTTTATAAAAAGTACCTTTTTTAAAAAGTACCTTTTATAAAAAGTACCTTTTATAAAAAGTACCTTTTATAAAAAGTACCTTTTAGGTACTTACCTTTTAAAAAAGTACCTTTTATAAAAAGTACATTTTATAAAAAGTACCTTTTATAAAAAGTACCTTTTATAAAAAGTACCTTTTATAAAGAGTACCTTTAATAAAAAGAACTTTTATAAAAAGTACCTTTTATAAAAAGTACCTTTTATAAAAAGTACCTTTTATAAAAAGTACCTTTTATAAAAAGTACCTTTTATAAAAAGTACCTTTTAAAAAAAGTACCTTTTATTAAAAGTACCTTTTATAAAAAGTACCTTTTATAAAAAGTACCTTTTATAAAAAGTACCTTTTATAAAAAGTACCTTTTATAAAAAGTACCTTTTATAAAAAGTACCTTTTATAAAAAGTATCTTTTATAAAAAGTACCTTTTATAAAAGTACCTTTTATAAAAAGTACCTTTTATAAAAAGTACCTTTTATAAAAAGTACCTTTTATAAAAAGTACCTTTTATAAAAAGTACCTTTTATAAAAAGTACATTTTATAAAAAGTACCTTTAATAAAAAGTACCTTTTATAAAAAGTACTTTTTGTAAAAAGTACCTTCTATAAAAAGTACGTTTTGTTAAAAGTACCGAAAGTACACTTTTTGGGACTTTTTTATTTCCTGAAATAATATTCATAGAAACTTGAAATTGGAAAAGGTTCCAAAAAATATAGTGGTCACAGAAACTTAAAATTTGTAATGTAAAATCCTTCGGTGAAAAAAAGGATGTGGAAAAGTACTTTTAGGAAATTCCGTTTCTTAACGGGGATAAAAAGTACTTTTAATATTTGCTGAAACAATGATCCTATATAATTGAAATATGGAGTATAGGATACTTCGGTGAAAAAAAAAAACATTCTGGAATAGGTACTTTTTTGGAAATTCCGTTTCTAATGGGGGTAATAAAGTGTACTTTTGGTACTTTTTTTGTTCCTATAATTATGACCTTAGAAGAAGGAGTTGGAATTGGAAATGAAATGGAGTAGAACGGGGAACGAAATGGACTAGAGCAGGGAACAATATGGAATGATATTTTTTACTAAAATTTTTCGTGTTTAGCTTTTTTCTCCATATTTTTTCCCTCTATATATTTTTTCACTCAAACTTATTTTTTGTATTCCAATTTCTTTTTACACTGAAATATTTATTAAATCAAAATCCAAAATCCCAACAAAAGGGCTCGAAAATTGTCAATATATTTTTCACCCGGAACGAACATGATTACATACCAGCGAAGTTATTCAAATTTTATTGTTTAAATTATTCATTGAAATATTTTTTATGGAAGACTTACACGTCCACAAGTAAATAAAACAAAGACTACGTAGGGGAATTTTTTGGAAATCGATAGAGTAATCCTGATCCTTCTATTATCCAGTATTCAATACAACCGGTAACGAAGTACCGGGATGGTAAGCTAGTTACACATATGAGGCATTCCACACCAAATGTCCAGCGAAAAAAAACATGTGTACCGTAAACTTCTGAATAGGTGATATGGATAGCCCTATATGGAACTTAGAAAATTGCGTTTTTGGTTTTTCAATTTTTCAAAAACTGGGCTTAGGAGGCGTGGTCAAATATTGGAAAAATGGTCAAATTTGTGGCGAGTTGCCTTGATTAAATATTTATCACATTAAAACGGAATGCACCACAATGTCAAAAATTTACGTCCTTATATAGTTTTGTATGGGCTATCGATTAAATTTTTTTTTTTTTGGAAAATTTTCAGAACCCGTTCTGAAATTTTCCATTTTTTAAAAAAGTCAATTTATCAAAAATCTGGGCACTTTTTTTTTTCTTTTTTATTTATTTTTTTAAAAGTTTAGATGTTTGTCCATCCACACAAAAAAATCAGAAACACGTTCATCTTTTTTTTCGAGAAAATCGCATTTGAACTTTAAATTTCATAACAATTTAGTATGACGAATATTTATGCAATTAATATTACTCATTCGCAACTTTAAAACAAAGAAATACAAGCAAATAACAAAATTGTTATGAAATTTAAAGTTCAAATGCGATTTTCTCGAAAAAAAGATGAACGTGTTCCTGATTTTTTTTGTGTGGATGGACAAACATCTAAACTTTTAAAAAAATAAATAAAAAAGAAAAAAAAAAAAGTGGCCGGATTTTTGATAAATTGACTTTTTTAAAAAATGGAAAATTTCAGAACGGGTTCTGAAAATTTTCCAAAAAAAAAATTTTAATCGATAGCCCATACAAAACTATATAAGAGCGTAAATTTTTGACATTGTGGTGCATTCCGTTTTAATGTGATAAATATTTAATCAAGGCAACTCGCCACAAATTTTACCATTTTTCCAATATTTGACCACGCCTCCTAAGCCCAGTTTTCGAAAATTTGAAAAACCAAAAACGCAATTTTCTTAGTTACATATAGGGCTATCCAAACAACCTATACAGAAATTTACGGGACACATGTTTTTCTGGGCTCTATGAAATAAGGCCCCAATGAAATAAGACCCCAAACCAGAAATGAAATAACGCCCCATTTTTTGGGGCTTTATTTCATTATGAAACAACACCCCAAAAAATAAATGAAATAAGCCCCCAATGAAATGAAACAAAACCCCAAAGATAAAATGAAATAACGCCCCATTTTTGGGGCCTTATTTCATAATGAAATTAAGCCCCATTTTGAAAATGAAATAAGGCCCCAATTTAAAAACAAAAATAAATATTAAGTCCGTTCGATAAGCTTATCTACTATTTCATAAAAAAATTACTAAAAAATGTTTGGTAAAATAAAAACTTTACACATACATACAAAGGACTCAATTTAAATCCAAAATATATTAAATCTACTACAAACCGAAATGCACGCCGCGAGCGAACAAAAAATTCCGAATACATCTAAATAACTGCTTTTATTGACCAGGGCGTGGCACATTGGATTGTTTAAGGTGTTATCACAATGGACTTGGCGAAATTTTCTTCGATTTTGTACAACCTACCGACGTCGTTAATATATCTTTCATAACATTATAATATGATGCTTGTTTTGAAAATATTTAAATGCATGTGGTGATGAAGGAAGCGCCGCAGGCGAAAAATTTTTACAACAGATTTTAACAAAAAATTAAAAAAAATCGCGCGATTTTTTTTTAATTTTTTGTTAAAATCTGTTGTAAAAATTTTTCGCCTGCGGCGCTTCCTTCATCACCACATGCATTTAGATCCGTTTTTCTGTAGCGGGACATTTTGTGTGGAATGCCTCATATATAGAAAAGCTCTCTCTCTCACATTCTAATGTTTGATTATGTGTAAGACTCAAAAAATGTATTTTTATACAATTTCTCATTATAACAGTGAGTTAAAAAGAAATTGATTCTAAGCATCATTGTTAGAGATTGGATTATACCCGGTATTTACCCGATGTATAGGTAAATACCGAGTAAATAAAAGATAAATTCCTTTTTTTGGGAATTTATTTGGATATTTATAAAAAGCATTAGAAGTCGAACATATGGCAAGCTCCGGTTTTTAATAAGTTGAAACGTCATTTGAAATGAGTATATTGTTTTAATTTTTTCAAAAATAAATATGTATATGGGGCATTCCATATTAAATCGGACACATTGATTTTTTTTTTTAAATTTACCCACTTTTATTTAAAGTTTTTAGTAACCTTCAAAAACTCCTTCGTGGTTAATTTTTTTTTAGAAAAAATAGTACTTTTTTTAATAGTACTTTCTCAGAAAAAATATACTTTTTTAGAAAAAAAGAGTATTTTTTAGGGGAAATAGAAAAAGTACTTTTTTAGAAAAAGTATCTCTTTTTTGGTAAAATATTTCTTTTAGAAAATTAGTATAGCGCATTTAAGAAAAACGACGTACTTTTTTATAACAAAAACCTTATTTAGAAAAAATGGTACCTTTTTCCTCAAAAGTATTATTTAAGAAAAAAAAGTACTTTTTAGAAAAAATTTACTTTTAAGAAAAAAAAAGTACTTTTATTTAGAAAAAAGTTTTTTATAAAAAAAAAATCTTTTAATGAAAAAATGGTACTTTTTTCCTCAAAAGTATTATTTAAGAAAAAAAGTAATTTTTTTTGGAAAAAAGTACTTTTTAGAAAAAATTTACTTTTTAGGCAAAAAAGTACTTTTATTTAGAAAAAAGTAAATTTTTTAGGAAAAAAGTACTTTTTGCTAAAAAATTTTTGTTTTTTTTTAATAAAAAAGTATTTTTTTCTAAAAAATTTACTTTTTTTCTAAAAAAAAGTGATTAAGTACTTTTTAGAAACAAGTGTTTTTAGGAAAGAAGTATTTTGTTTTTTTATAAAAAAGTACTCTTTTTAGAAAAAAGTACTTTTTATAGAACAAAATACTTTTTTTCTATAAAAGTAGTAAAAAATTTACTTTTTTATGTTGGCAATTTTTTGCAAGACTTATCGACACGTGTTTCGGAATTTGTCAGATCCCATTGTCAAGATTATTTAGCAAAAATAAAATCCCTATACTAGCAAAGGGTTTTTAATGACAAAGTAACGAACAGATTAAACTACAATATTAATACATATTCGACTTTACTCACATATGGAAATTAAAGACGAAAATTATAAGATCGCGATCATCAACTTACCTAAAAATGACCAACATAAATAAATTTAAAACAAAAAAATAATTTCTTGAAAATTATTCTGTGAGAATATCATAGTTTTAATTAGTTAAGGAAATAATGACCTCGAGCTAAAATAAACCTACTCAAAATATTACTTTTTTTTCTAAAAAGTACTATATTTGCTTAAATAATACTGTTTAGGTACAAACGCTTACTTTCCATATTTGATACCACTTTGGTACCAACGACCCTCTTTGGGTTAATACTAGTTAGAATCTGTTTTGCTCCCCTTTAAATACAACATTGTATGGAGTATTTACATAGATTCTAACTAGTAAACCGATAACGGTATTATAAATATTGTCGCCCGGTCCTTTTTAGTTTTCTAACTAATTTATAATACTCGTTTATAAACCATCGTTTGCAAAATACATCTATTTTTATCCTGTTAAGGTAATATTCTCCATTAATAAAAAATCTTAGGATTTGTGTTTTACTTTATTTACATTTCTACGGAAACATTTGGTCCTTCGAACCGGAAGGTCCTTTTGTTTGTCCCTTTTAAAAAAAAATATTTTTTTTTCTAAATAAGAACTGGTTTCCTGAAAAAGTACTTATTTGTCTTAAAGGTAAAAAAGTACATCTCTAAAAAAGTAAAATTTTACCAAAAAAAGTACTTTTTTCTATTTTTCCTAAAAAAAAGTACTATGTATTTTTTTAAAAAGTACTATTTTTTCTAAGAAAGTTTTTCTGTTTCTAAAAAAGTATTATTTTTTTAAAATAAAAGTATTTTTTTTAAGTACTATTTTTTCTAAAGAAGTACTATTATTTCTTAAAAAAAGTAGTTTGTTTCTTAAAACAATGGGGTTCGGTCTCACTGGTGACCCTCTAGTACTAACTGCAAACAAATTGGGAAACTCTAAAAAAAAGTTTTCAATGTGTCCGAATTGTAGTTTATTTAAAAAGTTTTACGTTTAGTCGTTTTTAAAAGAAAAATCATTTGTTTGATATCCAGTCTTTATTAATGATTACTTCTGTCCTTTGTTTCTAAAATAACACACTAAAAAATAATGACTTTCTTTAACATTTAATTTTTAAAGTAATTTATTTTTGTTCTGTAAGTAAAAACTACTGATTATTCTTTACATTTTTAATGATTTGTGTAAGTATTTTTTTTAAATCGTTGGTATTTTTTAATGAGATATCATTATTTTTTACCTACACAAGTAGGTTATTTTTTTGTAAACAAAAAATTCAAAAAAATATTTATAATGTCAACTTGCTAAATCCTCTTGAAAATGAAATTTGACAAATTCCGAAACACGTAAGTCTTGCAAAATTATCAAACCAATTAATTTAAAATAACTTTGTAAATAGTTTCTTGAAAGCGGTTATAATTTCGTTTGATTGCTTTTACTAAATATTATGAAAAATTTAGTAATTTTTTTTGCATTAATTTTTGTTTTGAATAGTGATTTATGAAATTTTTTAATAAAAATTATTTATCTAAAAGGCGTACGGACATAACGCCCAGGTGCATATCGCCCAATTTAAAAAAGACATTCCACCCAAAAAAAATGTGTGTTAGTTGTTGTTGCAAAATTTTTTGGACGATATGGCCATTATTTTTGGGTATTTTAACAATTTTCTTTAAATTAATATAAATTATCAAAAATGTCATATTACCCAAATATCAAAATGTTGAATTTATAAAATGTCATAGCGCCCAAAAAAATAATCATAAAACTCACCAATATTGTTTTTTTTAAGACAATGTTTTAAAGGTTCTATGCGTAGCAGGCCTTCGGCCGGGCTTAGGGATTACAAAATCCATGCATTAAACCCACCCTCTCCGC
Source organism: Pegoplata infirma (assembly GCA_963921195.1). NCBI lineage: Eukaryota > Metazoa > Arthropoda > Insecta > Diptera > Anthomyiidae > Pegoplata > Pegoplata infirma. The sequence goes on along the minus strand of CAWUER010000698.1, from coordinate 77,667 downwards.
AAAGTAAAGTTTCTAGGGTAGCAGGCCTTAGCACTATCAAATTTGTTATGCATCAAAAAGGCCTGATAACCAAAATAGCTTTGGTTTGCAGAGAGGATGGGTTTAATGCATGGAGTATGTAATCCCTAAGTCCGGCCGAAGGCCGGCTACGCAGAAAATCTTTATTACAAAAAAAAAAACAAATCATAGAAGTCGTAATTTCGACATTTCGCCCAAAAAAAATATTTTGGATTTTTTGACAATTTTGTTTTGGGAGAAATAACATTTTTAGATCTTTCATTTTGGGCTATATGTCGCAGCTTGGGCGATATGACATTTACGGTTTTGGGTGATAAGACCTTGGGCGCTATGTCCGTACGCCATCTAAAAACATTTTAAAATTTTATATTATTTCTCTCTTTAAGTATTTTGACCCCATTTTCTTACTTCATATATCAAAGTTGCATCTCAGTTTTATGTATTTATTTTAAAATATGCATTATTAAAAATCAATCAATTATATTATTAGTCTTATCAATAACCTGAAATGATTTTGTTTTGCATAAATGAATTTATTTTACCTTTTTGTTTTGTTTATGGTCGATATTAAGTATGATGTACCAGGTACATTGTACAACATAACAAACTAATGATGCTACATTTGATGCTATTGAATTTTGTTGAATTTATGCAGATGAAAAACTTGAACTACTTTTGCTAATATTTACCATACTGCAGGTGAATCAAGAAAAAAATACCATAAAGGAATTATATTTGAATTTATTTAAAATATTGGATTTAGTTAAATAAATTTTACTATGAGTAGATGTAGAGATACAGAAAGATTTGGTTTTTAAAACTTTCACTTAAAATTAAAAAAAAAAAAAAAACAGATTCCATTATTTATTGATACCCAGATGATTTAAAAATGATCTTAAAATGTCTGTAAAGATGATCTAAAGATGTCTGTCTGACCATATGTCTGTTGTTTTTACTAATTTTTTTTAGCAAAATATTATAATTTTTATACAGCTCATTAAAATTAATTTGAACTTGAAATGCTATAAATTTTTCAACATTAAAATTTATTAAAATTCTATTTACCTAGATTTCAATGTTTAATAAATTTTATGGATTTTTTTGTAAACATCTGTATTGTTTTAGTTTATATTCTAACTCTTATAATCAGCTACTAAAAAATTCATAACAATTTTTTTTTTGCAGTTGTTAAAAAAAACATATTGCTGTTTTTTGTTATTGATATTTTAGCACTCTTTTAAAAAAACATTTGTTTATTTTTTTTTTACCTTAAAAAAATCTCAGTAAAAGAAAATTATGGCATAATGTTTTCTGGAAATTTCAATTTTTTTTTCTTGTACTAACTGACAGTTGTTCCTGTATTCCTGTTTTTTTTGGCTGTTTTTGTGCTTTGCTTCGTTTTGGTTATTTTATAAAGGGGAGTGTTGATTTTTTTCCTTCTGCAAATTTTTTTTTTGTTTGTTTCATAAACATAAATCATTTTTATTTGCAAAACATTGGCATGTTTTTCTTCTTCTTTTTGTGTGGTAGTAGCAGTTGATGTTGACTTACAGACAGGGGAAGGTTTTCTAAAGAGCAATTTCCATCAAAATCCATAACTTCAAAAATATTGGAAGTACGAGCTAGAAATGAAGTGTTTGAATTTAGATTTTATCTAGAAATGTCTAATTTTACTAGTGTTTCCAATTATTCGACCCTGCCGGTTAAGCGGTTAGGGCATTATTCGAAAATTGACGAAAATTGGTTAACCGGTTATTCGGGTCGATTAATCGGAAAAAGTGGCGATTAATCGATTAATCGTCAAAAAATGAAAAATTAATTTTAAACGATTTTTTAAAAGTAATGTAACAAAAAATAAAAGTATTTTAAGTAAAATTTTATTTTCAGTCTTTTACACACGCAAAATGAGAATAAGTTTCAATCTCTAAAAGGATTATATCAATTACTATATTAATTGATTTTGCACCTATCACGAAAGTAATAGTATTAATTACTAAAATTTGTAAGAGTTTAATATCGCAACCGTGCATTTATTCTCAATTCACGGAAATTTTCGAAATCTATTAAAAAATTTAATCATATCAATTAAAAAAATTATTAAAAAAAAATTCGAAGTTTTTAAAATTTTTAATTAAAATTTTTTTCTTTAAAATTTTTTGTGTGTAGTTTTAAAAGGGACAAACCAAAACGCAACTAATTGAAATTTAGATATAATAAAAATTTCTAAATTTAATTTGGAATTTTCTAAATTTCAATCGGGATTACTGAGTTTCTATTGGCCATTTCGGTTTTTCAATTGGGATTTCAAAATTTCAATTTACTAAATGAATATCTATTCAGATTTCTGAATTTCACTTGGCTTTTCTAAATTTCAATTGGTATTTCTTAATTTCAATTGGGATTATTGAATTTTAATTTTGCTTTTCAGAATTTTAATTGGTATCTTTTAAATATTTATTTTGATTTATATATTTTGATTTCACTTTTCTAAATTTCAATTGGGATTTCAATTGAGATTTCTGGATTTAATTAGCCCTTCAGGAACTGAATTATCTTTTCTGAATTTAATTTAGAATTTTTAAATTTCAATTTTGCTTTTCAAAAATTTCAATTCAGATTTCTTTATTTCAGTAGGTTCTGTAAAATTCAATTTTGTGAAATTGGGAGTTTCTAAATATCAATTACGATTTCCAAATTTCAATAAGCTTTTCTTAATTTGGATTGCGCTTTCGTAAATTTTAATTGGGCGTTTCTGAATTCCGATTTGGATTTCTGAATTTCAATTGGGATTTCTGAATTTGAATTACCTTTTCTGAATTTAAATTGGGATTTCCTGAATTTTAATTGGGATTTTCAATATGGCGTTTGAAAACTTTAATTAGGATTTCTGAGTTTTAAATTATGTCTTCTTAAATTATGTCTTCTGGTTTCTGAATATTTTTTTTTCTGGACTTTTGACTTTTTTCGGAAGTGTTTGTAAAAAAAAGAAGTTTTTCAAACAAATTATAGTAGAATATAGAGATAATAATAATAACCGGTTAATCGAACCATTTTAACCGATTAATCGGGTCGAATAATTATTTGCGTTTTAAATTATTTGATTTGACATTAACCGAAACAGAGGCGATTAATCGAGGAATCGGTTAATCGATTAACCGAATTGGAAACACTAAATTTTACCTAATGTCTTTCTATTGGAAAACTTTTTAGAAACTAATAATTTTCTTTTTTCCACAATTGATCTTTTCCGAATTATAAATGTTCTTTTTGAATTACAATTGATTTTTTTCTAATTACAATTGATCATTTTTGAATTACAATTAATCATTTAAGAATTTTAATGGATCTATTTCGCAATAAAATCTATCTTTTTATACCCTCCAACCACAGTATGGGTATACTCACTTTGTCATTCCGTGTGTAACGCATCGAAATATCGGTCTATGACCACATAAAGTATATATGGGGCATTCCATGTCAAATCGGACACTTTGAACATTTTTTTTATTAGATTTTCCCAATTTGTTTACAGTTTTTAGTACCCTTTGAAAACTCCTTCGTGGTAAATTTTCAGATTTTTTTTGATGACCCGTTCAAAAGATATTGAATTTTTAAAAATTGGTAGTTTGTTCCTTTACTCAAACTTCATTTACTCATAAATTCTTCAATAATGGTCCAAATTTCAATTTAATTTTTTTTTTTTTTTTAATTTTTATTTTTTTACATACTTTTTAAAAAAAAATCCCAAAAAAATTTTTAACGCGCTTTAGTATGCGATTTTTAAGTTTTAAAATTTAAATCTCATTTTAGAAAATATTTGTACTCTTCGATTTTTTTTTAATTTTTTTTTGTGTAAAACTTTCTATCGATTCTACAAATTTTTTGCCCAGGAGGATCGTGGGATAACGATTATTACTAGTTTTTAAAATTTTTTGAAAAAATTTTATTGTAATTTTCCAATCATAAAATCATTTCTACCCATTAATTTTTACGTCTTAATATTTCTTTGGAACAAACTAATACCCTATCTCCAATTTCTAAGGGGGCTCCCACACAAAACGACATTTTTTAAAATTTGCTTCAACCGCTCTAACTGCCTTAATAGTGCCCTTAGAGCAACAAAATGTATGACCTATCCTCTATCTTTAACTGTTAAGGCGGTCCCCAAACAATTTTTTTAATTTTTTGGAAATTTGTTTTATTTAATCAGCTTCTACCGGTCCAATGGTGCTTCCGAGAGGGGTCATTAGTAAGACCGACCCCCATTTATTTTTACCCTACAACATTTTTTTAAAACATACCTACGCCCTATGTCCACTCCCTAAGTAGACTCCCATACCAATAACAGTTGGAGCAAATTTTATAAAAATGTAATTTTGTATGGGAGCCTACTTAGGGAGTGGAGATAGGGCGTAGGTATGTTTCAAAGAAATATTGTAGGGTAAAAATAAATGGGGGTCGGTCTCACTAATGACCCCTCTCGGACGCACCTTTGGACCAGTAGAAGCTGATTAATTAAAACAAATTTACAAAAAATAAAAAATATTGTATGGGGACCGCCTTAACAATTATAGATAGAGGGTAGGTGTGTTAAGAGAAAATGTTTGGACATTTTGTCATACATTTTGTTGCTCTAAGGCACAATTAGGGCAGTTAGAGCGATTGGAGCAAATTTTAAAAAATGTCGTTTTGTGTGGGAGCCCCCTTAGAAATTGGAGATAGGGTATTAGTTTGTTCCAAAGAAATGTTAAGACGTAAAAGTTAATGGGGGTAGTTCTTATAAAGGACCCCTCCATCACGCCCTATTGGAGCAGTAGAAATGATTTTTAGATTGAAAAATTGCAATAAAATTTTTTCAAAAAATTTTAAAAAATAATATTAATCGTTATCGTACGATCCTCCTGGGCAAAAGACTTGAAGAATCGATAGAAGTTTTACACAAAAAAAAGAAGTTTAAAACAAAAATTTTAAAACTTAAAAATCGCATACTAAAGCGCTTTTAAGAATTTTTTGGGATATTTTTTTTAAAAAGTACGTAAAAAAACAAAAATTTTGAAAAAAAAAAACTTTGAAATTTTTACCATTATTGAAGAAGTTATGAGTAAAAGAAGTTTGAGTAAAGGTACAAACTACCAATTTTTAAAAATTCGATATCTTTTGAACGGGTCATCAAAAAAATCTGAAAATTTACCACGAAGGAGTTTTCGAAGGGTACTAAAAACTTTTAGCAAATTGGGAAAATCTAAAAAAAAAAAATTCAAAGTGTCCGATTTGACATGGAATGCCCCATATATTATTGATCAGTGATCGATTCTAAGACATTCTAGCTATGTCCGTCCGTCCGTTCGTCTTTCCGTCTGTGGAAGACACGATACAGCCCAAAGTAAAAGAGAAGTTTAGCACAAATATGTCTTATGTTATTGGGCTAGTTAATTTCGAACATGGGCAAAATCGGATCAGGGGGAAAAAAGTTCCCCCTTTGAGAACTAAACCAACCTCTAAAAAAACACAATTTTTATAGGTTTTTTCTACTTTTGATTAGCAAACGAAACATTTTTATATCAGAAGAAGTTCAAAGTCCTGCAGTTGAATCCAAGAAGGTTTTCTCCAACCGCTGAAAAACCACCCCCCAAAAAAAAGGCGCCCCTGCTTTTTAAACGTGTTGGAGGGTATAAAAGATTGGGCACAGGCGAATTTATCACTCTCACTCGTTTTAATTTCCACTGATCTGTTTCTAATTACAATTAGAATCGAATCTTCGGATTACAAATATAATTTTCGAATTACAAGTAGAATTTATGAACTACATCTGATATTTCAAGTTACGTATGTAAATAGCGTAGTATAACCTAACCGAGAACTAGTAAAAATAACAATCGTCTCGTTGCAGCGAGACGATGGTCAGGCCAAGGTCTCTGGTGGGAATAGAACTCACAACTACCAAACTCATTGGCAAGTACACTATCAACTAGCCTACTGGGGCTCAGGGCGCCTTTCCAAACGTGTTTTTTTACAGGTGTAAAAATCAGAACCATATCATAAAAGTGTTGTAGATTTTTAAAATTTTATATGGGAAAAATGTATTAGAATCTGAACATTTTTCTATAGAAAAAATTACTAAAATATATTGTTTTCTGAGAAAAATTTCTCAGGAAAAGTTCTGAAATTTCTCAAGGAAAAAAATTCTCAGATCAGAAAATTTTTCCTATACATTCTGAAACATTTTGCACATAGAAAAACTGTCGGATTGTAGGACATTTTTTATAAAGAAAAATGTTTAGATTCTAAGGCAAACAATTCTTTACATCCATTAAATTATTCAAATCCACATCTTCCTATTACAAGGAGCAAACCATCCCTTTTAAATCATTATTTTGTTATTGCTTTATTCAAGTTTAACCTTAGACAAGAAAACCATTATAAGAAGTACTACTACTCGTACACTCGTAGTCGTTGTAGTGGTAGTAGTAATCATATACCTTAAGGGAGTTTTTAGCCAGTTTACCAGTGTTCCGAGTATTTGTTTGGTTTATAGTTAAGTGTCATATTTCATGCAATACATTAGAGATGGTTAACAATTTTCTACACAGGCATGAAGACAGACAAACACAAGAACACAAGAACACATTACACAGATACAGGCAACTAATACAATTTTACATGTATTGAACAACATTTCCAATAGTATTTAAAAATTTTGCAATTGTATTTTAAAATTGCCCATATTTAATTTAAAACTGTTCAAATACATTTTAAAATTGTCAAAAAGAATTTTAAAATTGTCTAAATGTATTTCAAAATTGTCGAAATATATTTAGTAAGTACCTAAATAAATTTAAAATTTGTTCAAATGAAATTTAAAATTGTCCAAATATATTTTGAAATTGTCCAAATGTATAATTTAAAAATATATTTGGACAATTTTAAAATACTTTTGGACAACTTTTAAGTTAATTTGGAAATTTTCTAAGTATATCTCCACAATTGTGTTATAATATTGTCCAATTGTATTTAAAAAATTTTCCAAATGTATTTTAAAAATTTTCTAAATGTATTTTAAAATTTTCCAAATGTATTTTAAAATTGTCCAATTTTATTTTAAAATTGTCCAAATATATTTAAAAATTGTCGAAATGAATTTTAGAATTGTTTAACTGTATTCTAAAAGAGTCCAAATGTATTTTAAAACAGACTAAATATATTTTAAAATTGTCCGAATATATTTTAAAAGTGTCCAAATTAATTTTAAATTTGTTCTAATGAATTTTTAAATTGTCGAAAATATTTTAAAATTATCCAGGTGTATTTTTAAATTGTCCAAATATAGTTTAAAACTATCCAAATGTATTTTTAAATTTCGCAATGTAGTTTAAATATTTTCAAAAGTATTTGAAAATTTTCCAATAGTATTTAAAAATTTTCCAAATGTATTTTAAAAATTGTCAAAATGAATTTAAAATTGTCCAAATGTTTTTTTTAGAACTGTCCAAATATACTTTTAAATTGTCCAAATGACTTTAAAATTATACAAATATATTTTAAATTTGTCCAAATGAATGTATTTTAAAACTGTCCAAATATATTTTAAAACTGTCTAAATGTATTTAAAAACTGTCCAAATGAATTTTAAAACTGTCCAAATATATTTTAAAATTGCCCACATTAATTTAAAATTGTCCAAATGTATTGTCAATGTTGTCCAAATGTATTTTAAAATTTTCCAAATGTATTTTAAAGATTTCCAAATGTATTTTAAAATTGTCCAATTGTATTTAAATTTTTTCCAAATGTATTTTCAAAATTGTTCAAATGTATTTTAAAACTTTCCAAATGTATTCTAAAATGTTCTAGATAGAATTCTACATACAATATTTTTAAATACATTTAGGAAATTTGAAATAACAATTGGAAAATTTTAAAATAAATTAAGAAAATTTAAAAATGCAAATAGACAATTTTAAAATACATACATTGGTAATTTTTAAAATTCCTTGAAAAACTTTAAACTACATTTGAAAAAGTTTAAAATTTATTTGAATAATTTTAAAATACATTTAGACAATTTTTAAATACATTTGAACAATATAAAAATTCATTTGGACAATTTTAAAATATATTTGGACAATTTTAAAAATCATTTGGAAAATTTTAAAATATTTTTAAATGAATTTTCAAATTGTTCGAATATATTTTAAAATTGTGAAAAATATTTTAAAATTGTCCAAATGTATTTTAAAATTGTTCAAGTATAATTTAATTTGCTCAAACACAATTTAAAAATTTTCATATGTATTTTCGAATTGTCCAAATGTGTTTTTAAATTTTCGCAATGTAGTTTAAATAAATGTTTTTAATAACACAGTGCTACAAAAAACACAAAATCGAATATACTTTTAAAATGAGGTAGTTAAGGTTGTATGTCTCGTCTAAAAGATCACATAAATGCCCATTAAACTTGCCAGACACCCTTAAATTTTAAAGTAATTGTCAAAAAACGTTTTTTGGGACTTTTCTTTTCGATTTAAAATTTTTAAACTGTTTTGGATAGAAGAAGGATAGGACTTTTCATGTGTGTGAATTGGTCTATACATATGTATAAGAAAGATATGTATTGATTTTTTCAACAATATCAAATTTTTTGTTATTTTTTGAAAATTTTTTGAGTTTATCGATTTTTTTCGGCTATAGTTCGTTCAACAATATTTATGTTTATAAACGTATTCTTAAAGAAAACTTAATTGTGAATACGATGAGCTTTATGCCAAAAAAATCGAATAAAAATTGACAGAGTTGTGATAATTTTTCTAAGAAAGAAAATTAAGATTGTGTATGAAATTGCCGTGCGGATAACCCAGGAAAAAAAATAAAAAAATAAGCGAACATGCTGAGAGGTCGCGTGTCATTATTTTAAAGGGGTTTGACCTCCTGAATTTGAATTTGACCTTGAAATTGCGCTATCTTATTAAGTTTTTGATATATCAATTTATGTTAAATATCTCAAAAACCTGACCAGATAGAGCAATTCAAAGGCCAGATTCAGATTCAGCGCGACAAAAACCTTCAAAAATATTGTACATGACCATTTATGATTAATTTATTTTTTTTTGCCTGGGTTATCTGAACAGCGATTTCCAGCAAAATCTTAATTTTCTTTTTTAGAAAAATTATCACAACTCTGTCAATTATTACCCGATTTTTTCAGGATAAAGCTTGTCGTATTTAGAATTAAATTATCTTTAAAAGGGCGCTCATATATATAAAGGTTGTTAAACCAACTATAGCAGAAAAAATCGATAAACTCGAAAAATTTTCAAAAAATAACAAAAAAAAAAATGATTTTATAGAAAAAATCAATAGATATCTTTCTTTTACGTATGGACCAATTCACACACATGGAAAGCCCTATCCTTTTTCTATCTAAAACAGTTTAAAAATTTAAAATCGGTTGAAAATTTTCTGAATTACACAATGTTTACTGAGAAAAGTCCCAAAAAAAAAGTTTTTGACAATAACTCTAAAATTTGAGGGTGTCTGGCAAGTTTAATGGGCATTTTTGTAATCTACTCAACAAGACCAATCTATACTTTGTCACATCAGAAGTATTTTTTCACTGTAGCATAGTGTAATTTTCCAAATGTATTTTAAGAATTGTCAAAATGTATTTTAAAATTTTCAGAATGTATTTTAAAATTGTCCAAATGTATTTTAAAATAGTCCAAATATATTTCAAAATTGTCCAAATGAATTTTAGAATTGTTCAAATGTATTCCAAAACTGTCCAAATGTATTTTAAAACTGCCCAAATATATTTTAAAATTGTCCAAAATCTAAATTTGTCCAACTGTATTTTGAAACTGTCCAAATATACTTTAAAATTGTCCAAATGACTTTAAAATTGTCCAAATCTATTTCAAAACTGTCCAAATGAATTATAGAATTGTCTAAATGATTTCAAGACTGTCTAAATGTATTTTTAAACTGTCCAAATATATTTTAAAATTGTCCAAATGAATTTCAAAACTGTCCAAATGTATTTTAAAAAAATTCCAAATATATTTTAAAATTGTCCAAATGAATTTAAAATTGTTTAAATGTATTTTCAAATGTAATGTTTTCTTCTTAAAATTTAACATATGATTTCGAAATGTCAATTCACAACTAAAATTAAAACTGTTTAACATTACATTGAAAATGTAACAATATTGTTTTTAAGATCAAAATTTAAATTGACAATAATTCAAATTTGTAACGATTTTTTACGACAGCATAATAAATTCTGATTAATTTTATTAAAAAATAAAAATTGTTTTATTCGACCTTTTAAATATTATGTTTTAAGTAGCTTTTTTTCTAGCTCGAGGTCATTATTTCCTTTACTAATTAAAACTATGATATTCTCATAGAATAATTTTCAAGAAAATTATTTTTCTGTTTTAAATTTATTTATGTTGTTTTTTTTGCGCAATACTTAATCGACACGTGTTTCGGGATTTGTCAGATCCCATTGTCAAGATTAGTTAGCAAAAATAAAAACCCTATACTACAAGTAGCAAATTGTGTTTAATGACAATCGTTAATGAGCAAACTAAAATATAAATACATATTCGATTCTACTCCCATTGGGAATTAGAAGACGAAAATTGTACCATCGTAGTAAGATCACGATCATCAAATAACCAACAAATAAAAATTAAAACAAGTAAGAAAATTATAGTCGGTCAAGACTGACCATATAATACCCTACACCAGAGTTTCCTGGAAAATGGGTCCCAGGGACCGATTAGATCTATGTGTTGTCAAATCTTTAATAAGTGTAAAAAACACTCACAAATCAAATTTGAGTGAAATAGGCTTCTATTTGTTGACAATCAATCAACCGCTTTAACCGAATATCGGGCGAAATTTTTACAAGGGGCCTAAGTCCAAAACTGGTCCGATGATTATCAGGTTTGATAAGTTTTTTTAAGTACGCGTTTAACATACACAAAGAAAATTTTAATTAAATATTTTCTGTTTTCATGAAATTTGAGAGATTTATGTGAAAATCGGGAAGGTGGTTTGTATGGGGGCTACAAGAAGAACTGGTCCGATTTCTTTAAAACTCGGAATGGTGATTTGTGAAAACAAAACACGTTTACCTGCCAAAATTTGAAAATAATACGGTTATTAGAGTCATTTGAGCCAAAACTAAAGAGGACCTTGGTATGGGGGCTAGGTCTAAATATGGACCGATTTTTCAATTTCAATAGGCTTCGTCCATGGGCCAAGAGAGGCTTAAGTTTTAAATTTCAAGTCAATTGATTAAAAATTGCGACCTGTATCGTGTTTACACCGTTTACATGGACAGACAGACAGACGGACGGACATCGATAAATCGACTCAAAAAGTGATTCTGAGTCGATCAGTATACTTAAAGGTGGGTCTAGGACCAATATTTCGGGTGTTTACAAACATCAGCACAAACTCATTATACCCTGTACCACAGTGTGGTGTAGGGTATAAACAGACATAAATGCTGACTACCCTCGGTAATCCTATATGCATTTTTTTGTTGTGCAAATATTTCTATTTACGTTATAATACCATATTAGGGATATTAACCATGGCATGCTAACCATTTTGTTCAAATTCTGATTCATTTTTATAAAAAAATAAAAATTATTTTTTTATTTATTTGTAATAGAAATATTTGCGCAACAAAAAAAATCCATTTAAGAATGCTTTTTTCCCTTAGTGTATGGACAATTTTAAAATACAATTGGAAATGGTGTAGTACTAGTTGTGCAGGACGAAAAGGAAAATTTTTAGTTAAAGGGAAAATATTTTTCTTTTACATGAGCAATATATAGTTAACGTGTAAATGTTGCTAGAAAAGCTTATCTTTTCGACATGGTCTGTTTTTTAGAAGGGGGTTGAGGGGACGACGACTTCAAAAAAGTAATTGCAAGAATTATGTTGTTATTGTATGTATGGTTGTTAAGTAATTTAAACAATAATTGTTTTGCATGTTGATGTTGGATTTCTTTACTAGTTTTTAGTGCTCTTTGTCTGGTTTAAGTGTTTTAATGATTTATTTGAAGGTTACAAAATAATCATTACTTTTTTTTTTATTTTTTTTAATAACTTAAAATATTACTTTTATTTTATTAAAATTTCTATATTTCTTTGTTTAATACTTTAAGACGCCTTTAATGAAAAATAATCTTAAGAAAGTGTTCATAATCATTTAACAAGCATTATATCATAATCTTAGTCTCTAAGGAGTGATTAATATTTTATTTTTTTTTTTGTCTTAATGTCTTTTAACTAATGGCTATTCTTTGGAGGCCATAATCATAAAAAATTATATGACTAAAGTTAATGATTTTTTGTTGGGAGTTTTGCTTTTTTGGTATTTTCCCCAAAAAATATTTATGTTATTTTAATAGACCACATCTTATTATTAAAGTTTTCTAATCAAAAATAAACAAAAGTTATAATCAAAGAATATTGTTGATTAAATATGTTACCTTGGTTATCCTTTACAAATTATAACTTTATAATTATCATAAACAAAGAAAATAAGTCTTTTTGATTTTAACGCTATTAAAAGTTTAAAATTATTTTGTTTAAAAAGCTATAGATGTAATTAAAATAAAAAATAATTAAAAACATGATAAGTTAAGATTTTAAAAAAATAAAGTTTTTTTTTAAATATTATTTAAAGAACTATTTAGATATAAAAAGACATAACAACAGAAAAATACATACTTAAATATAAAAAGACATAATTTAAATTTTAAATCAACTTTTAATTCCATTTCCATTTTTTTAACATGACAATGTTTTTAGGCTGGTGTCTAATTTTAAAAAAGTTGCAGGACGCCACCTCAGTTTGACTATATAAGCTAAGGACTAACAAAAAATAAAGTAAGAATTATTTTTTTTATTTTCTTGAAACCAAAAATTTTAGTAACTTGGGTTTGTAACTTGGATAATAATTCACCTCGTGGTGAATAAAACCGTTTTTCACCAGCTGGAATAAAAAGTAACATAATTATTTTTCAACAAAAAAAAAATTTATTTTTCATCAATTTTTTTCCATCAATTTTTTTTTCATAAATTTTTTTTTCATCCAACTTTTTTTTTCATCCAACTTTTTTTTATAAAATTTTTATCAATTTTTTTTTTCATCAAAACTTTTTTTTTTCATCAAAATTTTTTTTTTTCATCAAATTTTTTTTTTTTTTCATAAATTTTTTTTTCATAATTTTTTTTTGTCATAAATTTTTTTTTTCATAAATTTTTTTTTGCATCAATTTTTTTTTTTTTCATCATTTTTTTTTCATTAATTTTTTTTTATCAAAATTTTTTTTTCATAAATTTTTTTTATCATATATTTTTCATCAATTTTTTTCATCAAATTTTTTTATCAAATTTTTTATAACAATTTTTTTCTCACCAAAAATTTTTTTTTCATCAATTTTTTTTTACATCAAAAAATTTCATCAAAAACTTTTTTTCATCAAAATTTTTTTTCACCAAAAATGTTGGGTTCATTAATTTTTTTTTAACATAATTTTGTTTTTCGTGAAAAAAATCATTTATTTTTAACCAAAATAAATGTTTTTTTTTTGCTTAAATTTTCGCATAAAAATTTTCCATTTGTTTATCAAATGTACATAAAACTAGTTAGAGTGTTAAATTCTTTGGTGCCGAATCTTTTATACTCTCCAAAATGTAAAAATACTTTTTTGCATTTTTTTTGCAGTCACTTACGAAATGTACAGCTCTTTAGGGTTTTTAATGGGGTCCTCGACTGATGTTTCAATTCGTTTTGCATGGAATAGCAAAGTAATAAAACATTATTTTTTTCTAAAAAAACTGTGCTTTGGCAAGTACACCCAAATCTTTCGCAAAATATTATCATGGTTTAATATTTTGGGCAAGAGTAAAAAATCCGCAGGCATTTTTTTTTTTTGTACTAGTTGGACCCGGTCCGCATTGCTGCCCCTAAGAAAACATCTGGTTTATATTGCATTTTGATTTTAACATAGTGTCGGACAAAACTAAAGCACGGGACCGGTTTCATCTAGTAACCTTTTGTTCCACCCTCGGTTAGCACTATCTATAGAGAAATCTAAACAAAGTCGGTTCAGCCATTTTTGCGTGATTTCGAAACAGACAGACGTAACGTTAATTAAAGTACAAAGGGGCGTGTCATTAAAAGCATTTTTATCGAATCGTGGTTTAATATAGTCTAATGTTCCATGTTGCATCCTCTATTAGTGCTATCGGTGCTGCAAATTTCATTGAAATCGATTTTTCCGTTCTACATATGACCTATAGTTCCCGCTCGGTTAGTACTATCAGTAGTGAAAGATTCAACTTGCAGTGAGAGTCTCCCTGGTGTCACCCCCCGATCTTCATGAAATTTGGATATGTTGTTCAAAACGAAAATTAATTCAACACGGTGTTTTTTTAGCGGCCCAAACTCAAAGTAAATATTTTTCGACTTATTAATAAAAATGTCCTAAAATTTTGTCATTTTACACAATATGACGAAAAGTTTTGCATGTGTGAACACTTTTTTTGCACACATTTGGTACGTAACATGACTAGGTTTCTTTGTATATTATACACTTATTGTTTTATTATACCCTCCACTTAGTGATAGAGGGTATATATAAGTTTGTCATTCCGTTTGTAACTCATCGAAATATCGGTCTGGGACCCCATAAAGTATATATATTCATGATGCCCGATCATGTCCGTCTGTTCGTCTGTCCGTCTGTCCGTCTGTCCGTCTGTCCGTCTGTCCGTCTGTCCGTCTGTCCGTCTGTCCGTCTGTCCGTCTGTCCGTCTGTCTGTGGAAAATGCAATCACGGGCAAAATATTGCACAGAGATGACTGAAACTTAACATATTTGTTGGAAGTTCTCCCGAGAAGTTTGGTATTGCATTTAAGCGATATCGGTTCAGCGGTTCAAAAGTTATGAACGAAAATGAAAGCACACCTCAAAAATTTCAGTACATTCAATATAACATAAAAATACAAAATGCGTTAATTCGGCTTCTGGTTGACATATGTGAACATTAGAGTGTCCCTTATTTTGGAAATGTTGGAAATGTTGAGACGGTACCCCCTCATTTTTTCCTTTTGACTAAAAAAGAACTCAGGAAAAATTTTACGCCCCTACGACCACGCCTTCCCTACGCGACGGGGCCGTAAAGAGCGGGGCCTTAAAAATCATTTTTCCATACAAAGCAAAAAATTTTTTTTTGATTTTAAATTTTTTTGTTATTAATTATAATATTACTTGGTTAGCTTATTCACGACAAAAAATTTGATTTTGGTGGGATGAGGCTTTCAGTTCTAAAAAATTTTTCGCTTTTTTTGAGCTTTTGGGGTCCTACAGTAAAAATTTTTTGAAAAATATTTTTTTTTTAGTTTTGACAAGCAACCGTTTTAGTTGAATTGTTGCTTTTAATGATATATTTTCATAAAAAAATATTAGTCCTATCTGTGACATCTTTATCGTGATCTAAAAACGGTTAAAAAATGAATTTTTGATGTTTTTCGATACACGATCAAGATGTCACAGATATGAATAATATTTTTTTATGAATATATATCATTATTATGAATATAAATCATCAAAACTAAAAAAAAAAAATTTTAAAAAATTTTTACTGTAGGACCCCAAAAGCTCTAAATTTTTTTTTTCGAAAAATTTTTTAGAACTGAAAGCCTCATCCAACCAAAAATCAAATTTTTTGTCGTGAATAAGCTAACCAAGTAATATTATAATTAATAACAAAAAAATTAAAATTCAAAAAAAAATTTTTTGGTTTGTATGGAAAAATTATTTTTAAGGCCCCGTTCTTTAAGGCCCCGTCGCGTAGGGAAGGCGTGGTCGTAGGGGCGTAAAATTTTCTGAGTTATTTTTTAGTCAAAAGGAAAAAAATGAGGGGGTACCGTCTCAACATTTCCAATCATTTCCAAAATAAGGGACACTCTAGTGAACATAATTAAACACCAAATGGTATTTAAACAAGTACGAACATATTTTTTGACAAAAAAAGAAAAAAATCGCGGATTTTTTTTTTACCAAAATTTTTTTTCAAAAATTTTTTTTTTTAAAAAATAATTTCCTTTTAAATAAAGTTTTTTTCAATTTTTTTCTGAAATTGTGGAGGGTATCACTACATTCGGCAAGGCCGAATTTAACTTTTTATTTAGTTTTTTGGCTCCATAGATCTTCTGTGTGACAAATATAACAAAAATCAGAAGACCCCCGGTTATGATTTCTTATAGAATGGATGATATAGTCCAGCGGTTACCAACCTTTTTGGCTCGCGTACCCCTTATTTTGAATTTTATCAGCCGCGTACCCCCTAGTGAGTTTTTTGTTTTCGTTAAAAAAATTCTCATATAAATATTAGAGTTAATTTTGAAATTTTTGATCATTTTTTGAAGGCTTTTTTTTGGGAAAAATTTTCGCTCCTTGGGGTGGTTCAATGCATCTGAAAACGCGGATTTTGAGCTTATTTTTCTGCAGAGCAATAACAGCTGAAAATATTGCAAATCTGATTTCACCAGTCGATTCTACACCAAAATTTAAAACAACAGACGTTTTTGAACTCTTAAAAAAAGTTCCAAAAACTTTTTTTTAAATGTTTTTTTTTTTAATACAAGGGCAGATCAACAAATTCGTGACTTTTCGAATGAAACACCCCCGTATACATGTACAATGAAAGGACATTTTGAGCTTAACAAAATGGTACCGAAATTTTCACTCTATCAGAAACTGTCCCAAAAATGCTCAAAAACACGTTTTTTGAGAACTTTGACATATATTTTCTCAAAAACCTGACATCTTAGAAAAATTTGGGAACCATATTCTGAATCAGCATCGAAAGGTTAATCGAAAACAAGTGGTCAGAATTCAAATATCGCAAAAAATGCTCTCGAAATTGCACAAACATACGTCTTTTGTAAACTTTGACCTCAACTTTCTTAAAAACCTGACGTTATGGAAAACTTTGGAAGCCAGATGCGGAACCAGCATTGAAAGGTTAATCTAAAACAAATGTCCAAATTAATCAAATTTGGCGTACCCCCGCGGACAGTTTCGCGTACCCCCTAGTGGTACGCGTACCATAGGTTGGTAACCGCTGATATAGTCGATTCCTATCAAAACACTAAAATTGTGCATATACAATATTTCTCCGGTTTTAGCTCTTTGTCTAATATCTTAAAACTTTCACTTGTTATAACCCTTAACGAAATATGTATAACATATCCAAACTTTTCTAATTATCACTACAAATATCTTTTCATTTACATGTTTACTATTGTCATTTACTTTAGTATTAGCCAAAACTTTAGTTAGAAACTTTTCTATGTCCATATGATTTTTTTTATGTTTATCTCATTGTTTTTTTTTTTTGTTAAAAGTTTTTGATGTTTATACTCCAAAAACCAAAAATGAAATAAAAAAAACTAATTTACAAATAAATAACTAAAGTTTTTTTATTAAGACTACAAAAAGTTAGCAGAGCTGACTTGTTGGAAACCAAATAAAACTTTTTATTTGATAAACAAATTTCTATAGATTTGTCCTTTAACATAAATGAATTTATTTGTGTTTGGGAATATAAAATTTTATAAAGTCTGTACCAAATCTATCGATATACAATTTTACAAACAAAAATAATGGTTTTTAAAATTACTTCTAGGTAACCCTAGGTAAGGTTGATGGATGGCTGTGCTCCCATTGTGATTTCCCAATTTGTTATTAACCTACTCCTCCTCTAAAACAAAATTATATTTCTTAAACCACCCCGATTCTCTAAGATATTCTGCTAGAGATGTCAATGACACACTGTTTAGGCAGTCTAGGTCAACGAAAAATCTTTGCCTCAAATACTGGAGGTGGCATTTCATCAGACCCGGTCAATCACACAGCATATGCTTCAATGACTCCTCCTCCTCCCCCTCCACTTTGCCACAATTTCTACAACAGTCCCAATCAGAAATTCCCCTACTCATGGCCATTTGGCTAATTATTCAGTGTCCTCTCAGTACTCCCACTAATAGTCTAAGCGTCCGTTTACCAAAAGTAAGAATACAATTTGTCCTCTTAGGATTTGGTAGTGGCCACACGGTTCACGATATCCTGCACGTAGCCAGTGATACCCCTATCCTTTATTTTATTCTCTGATATCAGACCAATTGCATTTATCAACTCCATTATAATAACCTAGAAATCAGGTTCGACACGTTCCCCCACCGACTCGGAGCAATCTCTAGTAAATTCATCATCCAATTCGTTCCTAGCGGCCCCACTATGACCAGGTACCCATATTAGCTTGACTTTTTGCTGATTGATTCAACTGATTCTAAAACGCAATACATATTTGAAAAATAACAAAACATTATCACGATTCAATATTTAAAAAATCTTTTAGTTTTCACAGATTTGGAACATATAACTAATGTATTCATTTTTTTTTTTTTTTAACCAGAACAACATTTCTGCAATTTTTGCAGTAAAATGCAATGTCATTATCATTAGTACTTGTATGTTTGTGTCTTTATATGTACTTGAAATACTCCTACATTTATGCACTTACAAATACACTTATTTAAAAGTATTTTGCTATGCTCTGATTGCCAGAGTTTAGTTGTTGCAGAAAATGTTCTGTAATGTAAATTTAATGAGTATTTAACTTAATATTTCAATAACATTTTCGTTATTATCATTATTCCGTTGAACTTGTGAAGTAAGATAATATACAATAACAGAAAGGAAAACAAATCGATTCCAAGATTTATGTAAATTTTTTATAATTTACATGAGAATTTGCTACACGCAGAAAAAAAAAACATGTTTGTGGTGATCATAATGGAGGGAAAAAAGTTACGATTATAGCAATATAGTCCAAACCCCATATTAATCATAATATGATTGCAGCCAAACATAGTTGGAACTTCAGTATAATTGTAGTAATCTTACTGTAATCACGCACTTTGGAATTGTTGACAAATAGAAATTTTGTTAATTAAAATTATCACAAGACAAAACATTAAAGTGCAAAATATATTCTATGGATCATTCTAGATTTTTAAAATTATATTTTTTGTACACCGCAGTCAGGGCCAACCAGATCGATTTCCGGCCTAAAGTCCTTATATTTACTTTCTCAGAAAATATCTATACCAATTTGTTGGACATATATAGGAGCTGGTTTCCTGAACTTATCTTTATGATCCAACAACACCATTTCCTTTGACAGGTCTTCAAAATTAAAAAAGTTGAAAAAATAAATTTGAAAGTGGAGATCCTTTTTTTTACACATTTCTATTGGTAATGATCAACTTTTGATATGCAGGGTTCACCCTTACACAGAAAATAATATCGTGATTTTTTTTTTAATTAAAAATGGATTTGATATTAAATTTAACTTCAATTAAACATTTTAATTGATTCAATTAATGTTTTAATTGAATTCTTAACTTTACTGAAAATAAAAATAAAATAAACAAACGAAACCGGTTTTATATGCTTTAGTGTTAGTAGCAAATGAAAAAATAAAATGCAAAAAACAACAAAAAAAACTTTTGAACTGTTGTTTTGTATATTTTGGTGGTAGCAGCCAATGAATACATGAAAGCAACAAAAAAATTTAGTTTTATTGTTTTCTTTAAGGCGAGCGGTCGTTGCGGATAAATTGTTTTGATAATAAAATGTGTACAGTTGTGTTTTGCACATTGAAATATAATACAATTTTTTTTTGATTCAACTTTACTAAGGCGACAAAAATGCATGCAATAACAAGATTTAAAAATAAAAATGTAATTTTAAATAGTTATTGATATTTTAAAATACTACTATAATGTTTCTATGCAAAACTATACCAAGTGTTTATATTTAATAAAGAAAATAAATTTCTTAATAATGTAAAACAAAAACATTCTATGTTTATTTATTTTTAGGCATTTTTTGAAGTTCAACTTTTAAAATTAAATTGAGTTTTGGTCTTTTTTCAATTAAAAATTTTATGTGAATCAATAAATCTATATTATTGATTTTCAATTTTATATTAATTTTTTTTTATATATTTATTTAATTACAATTTTAATTGGTTTTCCATTTTATTTTCAATTAAAAC
Organism: Pegoplata infirma; assembly: GCA_963921195.1. NCBI lineage: Eukaryota > Metazoa > Arthropoda > Insecta > Diptera > Anthomyiidae > Pegoplata > Pegoplata infirma. Next base: position 57,493 of record CAWUER010000698.1, on the reverse strand, counting down.
TTTAATTGATTCAATTAACAATTTAATTAAGTTTTAAAACTGTTTTCAAACAAAATGAGTAATTAATATGCGCATTTTCGTGATACGTCCGAAATCAATTAATTTTTTAATTGAATCAACGAATTTCGTAATTGAAATTCATTTTTATTTTTTTCTGTGTATATATTAGCCTTTGTAACGAAAATAATATGGAAAAATATTACTCATCTTCCTGACAGCAATTCGCGTTTTTATGATAATACTATGTTTTTTTTGTTATTTTCTTCGCGCCGAAAAAATCCACAGCGATTTTCAGTTCGATACAATCAGTTTTTTTTTTTTTCTTATATAGAATGGATCCATATCTTTCGAAAAAAGTTGCCCAAACTTGCTCGAAATGATAAATGGCGAAATTTCAGCTATATGTGCAGTTAAGGTGGGTCGATGAAATGCATATTTGCGAATCTCGTTAACTAATAGCAAAAACTCGACGCGCATTTTCGAGCTGATAACGGGATAAATCATGAAAAAATTTTAGGAGGGTACTTTTAGGCCTCTACAAGCGGTTTTAGTTCGCGGTTTTTGGAAAAAAAAATATTTTTTTTAATTTTTTAAAAATATTTTAAAAATTAAGTAAAATAATGCTTATTACAAAACAAGTTCCAAAAAAAAATTATCTCTCCAATTTAGCCCGTGGATGCATTTTTATACCCAGGAAAGTTCGATTTATATATATATAAAAAAAAAAAATATTTTTTATTTCATAATAGCACTCAAATGGTGCATAAGGCCGATTTAAGAACATGAATGATAAAAATAAAAAATTTCGGGTATTTATAGCAATCCGCAAGTGCAAAAAATTCGCAAATTACAAAAAAATTAAAAATGGGTATCAAAATTTTAGTAAAATAAAGCGTTTTAAGAAAATGATAAAAAAACAAAACAAATTGGAGGCTATTTATAACAATCCGCAAGTGCAAAAAATTCGCAAGTACCAAAAAAAATTAAAAAATGGAAAAATGGGTATCAAATTTTTGATAAAATAAAGCGTTTTCAGAAAAAAAAAAACAAAAAAATATATAAGAGGATCAATATGGTCCATGGATGCATTTTGAAAATCTGATTTTTTTTTTTTGTTTAATATTTAAACGTTTAAAGATTAAGTTTTTCGAGGAATAAAAAGGTAAGTGATAAGTTGTTTTGAAACAAAATGTGGGCAAACATCAATTGTAAATAAACGTTTAAATATCAAACAAAAAAAAAACATCAGATTTTCAAAATGCATCCATAGACCATATTGATCATATAATATATTTTTTTGTTTTTTTTTCTGAAATCGCTTTATTTTACCAAAAATTTGATACCCATTTTTCCATTTTTTAATTTTTTTTGGTACTTGCGAATTTTTTGCACATGCGGATTGTTATAAATAGCTGCCAATTTGTTTTGTTTTTTTTTATCATTTTCTTAAAACGCTTTATTTTACCCAAATTTTGATACCCATTTTTAATTTTTTTGTAATTTGCGAATTTTTTGCACTTGTGGATTGCTATAAATACCCGAAATTTTTTTATTTTTATCATTCATGCTCTTAAATCGGCCTTATGCACCATTTGAGTGCTATTATGAAATAAAAAATCTTTTTTTTTATATATATAAATCGAACTTTCCTGGGTATAAAAATGCATCCACGGGCTAAAATTGAAGAGATAATTTTTTTTTGGAACTTGTTTCGTAATAAGCATTATTTTACCTAATTTTTAAAATATTTTGAAAAAATTATAAAAAAATATTTTTTTTCCAAAAACCGCGAACTAAAACCGCTTGTAGAGGCCTAAAAGTACCCTCCTAAAATTTTTTCATGATTTTTCCCGTAATCAGCTCGAAAATGCGCGTCGAGTTTTTGTTATTAGTTAACGAGATTCGCAAATATGCATTTCATCGACCCACCCTAATGTGCAGTGTTCCGAGATTTATTAAAAAAAAAAAAATAATTTAACCCAAAATAATGTTTTACGACTTGAATTATTTTTTTATGGTCAGAGAGTGCCTTAAGTGTAGGAAAAAAATTTATCTACATTTCCAGTTTTTTTGTAGAATTACGGAAAATATCAGTTACACCATTTCCAATTAAATTTAAAGATTTTTTATTCAATTTCCAAAATAAAGAATTTCCAAAAGCTTTTCTGAAACTTAGTAAGTCATTTACACTATTTCCATATTTATATCAAAAATAAAAAAAAAATATAAAAATTATGTGCGTAGATTTAACTTCAGACACTCTTAATACTCTTAAAACTAATTTTTAGTTAGATCAGACAAAGTTAAAAAATCTAGCCGCCATATTGTTTCCGCCATATTAAATTTTATCAGTTCGATTATAAGATAACAGACCCGAAAATTTACTTGGCCACACTTTCAGCTAGCTACAACAAAGAAAAGGAATATAACTGTTTTTTAATTACTTGTAACAAATTTTATTAAGCATATTTATTCCGCCATTTTTTTTCTTCATAATTCACGCCAGTAATTCTGATTTAGTATCTCTAAGACCTCCTTAAAACAAAATTTGAGTTAAATCGGACAATTATTAAAAAAATTTGTCAGCTATATTGGATGCGCCATTTTGATTTTTTTTAGTTTTTATTTAAATTTTGAAATCAGCGACCTCGAAATACGCTAGAAGCATATTTTCAGCCAGATCCAACAAAGATAAAGACTTTTGGCCGGAGTTGGATCATTCTTTAAACTTTAAGAAGCATATTTAGTCCGCCATTTTGTTTTTCAAAATTCGGAGTAACACATCTTATTCAGTTACTCCAAGATCCGCATAAAACAAAAAGTGAGTTCAATCGGACATTTAAAAAAAAAAATTGTCCGCAAATACCATGATTGTAAACTTCAAGTAAATATATTATGTTTATTTAGGATCATAAATTGATAACTATAATAATAAAGTCTTGTCCCAATGTTTTTGGTCAGGTGCTTCGTAATCATACTCTTGTTCCAACCAAACATATTTGTAATTTGAAAGAGTGGTGAGAGAGAGACAGAGAGAGTGAGAGACATAATCATGTTATCATTTAATTATACCCTCACTGTTGCCAACTATTTTTAACCAAAAACCTCTAAATTTCACGAAAAAAGCGCTAGAAACCGCCAAAAATTAATTTAGCGGGGAAAATTTAAAATTTTCCCGCTAAATTACAAAAAAAAGCGCTGAAAACCGAAAAACTTGCCATTTTTGATTGACAAAAAAGAAAAATTTAAAAAAAAACCTCCAAATTATTTTTTTTGCGAAAATTTACTTTTCATTAAAAACGCGCAAGAAACCGCCGAAAAAATTTTAGCGGGAAAATACAAAATTCTCCCGCTAAGTTACAAAAAAAGCGCTAAAATTCGACAAACTTGGCGTTTTCGATTGAAAAAAATGGAAAAAACCTCTAAATTTGTCTCACTAAATCCAAATAAAAAGCGCTAGATTTTCCCGCTAAAGCACTGTTCCCGCTATAACCAATTTTCCCTCGCTAAATCCAAACAAAAAGCGCTAGATTTAGCGGGAAAACCTCCAACTTGGCAACAGTGTATACCCTACACCACTATGTGGTACAGGGTATATTGAGTTTGTGCTGATGTTTGTAACTACCCGAAATATTGGTCCAAGACATACTTTCAAGTATACTGATCGACTCAGAATTAGTTTTTGAGTCGATTTAGCGATGTCTGTCCGTCCGTCTGTCTGTCCGTCCGTCCGTCTGTCCATCTATCGGTTTAAGCACGATACAGGTCGCAATTTTCATTCAATTGACTTGAAATTTGAAACTTAAGCATCTTTTAGCCCAAGGACGAATCCTATTGAAGAACATCGGCCCATGTTAAGACCTAGCACCCATACAAACGACCACTTTGGATTCGGCTTAATGACTCTAATGACCGTGTTATAATAGATATCGCTTTGAAAATTAGCAGGTAAACAAATTTTGTATGCGTGAATCATCATTCCAAATTTCAAAGGAATCGGATCAGCCCTTCTGGTAGTCCCCATACAAGCCACCCTCCCGATATTCACATAATTCCCTCAAAATGCATAAAAATTAAAATATTTGATAAAAATTTTATTTTTAGGTGTTAAACGTGTACTTTAGTTACCTAATCCGATATAATTATACCGTTTTTGGACTAAGTCCCCCTCATAAAAATTTCGACCGATATTCAGTTAAATCGGTTTATTGACAAAAAAATAAACCAATTCCACTAAAATTTGATCTGTGTGTGTTTTCTAAACTAAATAAAGATCTAACAAAAGACAGATCCAATCGGTCCATGTTTGGACTTGGGACCCATTTTCCGGAAAAAACTGGTGTAGGGTATCATATTGTCGGGCTTTACCGACTATAACTTTCTTACTTGTTTTATATTGATTATTGTTATTGCAGAGAACGCAGAATAGTTGCCTTGATCATGTTCTAAATATGTTTTTTCTAAGCCAAAACACTTTTTAAAAAAATGCCAAAATTTAAATTTAATCTGATCTTCTTAATTTTCGACATTATATAGTCTAGTGTATTACGTCTAGTTGGATTTTAAATATGAGCTTTATAGGATTTTGCTACCCTCCAAAATCCAGAGGTAGAAAAATAAATTTTAGAGAAACTCAAAAATCAACTTGTTGGAATAAAGTATAAAAAATCACATTAAAATTGCGAAATATGACATTTTCTTTCCTACTTGAAAAAAAGACTACCTTATACAGAAAATAAAATCGTCAAATTTCAACCAAATATTTAGTATAAACGGCCGCTTGTTAGTCCATAATACAAAATTTCGATTTTGTTTTCAATAAACCCAGTCAAGTAATTTTATTTCAAAATTCTTTAATCATGTTAATTAATATTGTTTGTGTTTGTTAAATTTCTTTGTTAAAAAAAATATATTCATTTGTTAGATCAACAATTTGTGTTTGTTGAATTTCTTTGCTGAAAAATAATTAAGATTTTTTTATTTTTGTCAGATCAACAAATTGTGTTTGTGTTTGTTGAATTTTTTGTTTAAAAAAATTCTGTTTTCAACAATCTAAATTTACAAACGTTTGTTGATATTACAAATTTCAGTATAGGAGCACTTTCAGTGAAAAAATTTGAAAAATGCTAGTGTGCTAATTTTTACGAGACTATCTACGATATCTCTTCAAAATATATTTTGGACACCCGCTATATAAAAACCCCACCCCTAGTTCCCTACAGGAATAAAACTGATTTAAAGCTAAATTTAAATATTATTTTATTTATTGTTTATTATTTAGATTTTATTGTTATATTCATTTATGCCCTACTCTTCGTGATAGATTTTATATAAAAGTTTTCGTTCCGTTTGTAACATAAATTTCTCAAATCAGAATTTCATATTGATTCTGAATCGTAATTTATGAGGTTTTGAATACATCGGAGTTTTTTGGCCCTAACAACGGGTTGCCACTCAATCGTTTGATATTCTCACCAGTTATAAGAAAATTAAATTAATATTTAAAAAAACTTATTATTCAAATAAATCGAAACAGCTTAAAAGAATGCTAACAAATGCTGTATATATCACAAAAATAAAACAGGAAAAAATATTCATTTGAAACAAAAATCTTAATAATATCAGACAAATAAAGAAAAAACAGACGAGACAAAACAAAATTTAAAAAATTCACGGAAATCCAGAAAACTATAACAAAAAAATAAAAAAATCAGCCAAAAAGAAAATTCTAAAAAAAATGACGGTATCTTTGGTTCGACTTAAACGGTTATAGCATATTTTGTTGTTTGAATTATGATTTATATTTTTGCATAATAGTAGTTAGTAAAACAAAACCACATAAATTATTTACAAATATAAAATATTAATTTTATGCGGTGCCGCCTTTAATATGTGGATGCACAGCATGTAATAAAATGTGTTTTTCTAGTTATTTGTTTTGTAAGCTAAAAAAAAAAAAACAAAATAATTACAAATTCATGTGGTAAATATTTTTTTGTAATAAAAAAATGTTATAAAAAATTAAAGGTCATCGTTTAAACAGAAGTTAAAATATGTTGAAATTTAAAAAATAAATATTTTTAAATTACAATACAAATAATCCTGGTCACAAGTGATCAAATAAAACAAAAAACTGTTGAAAAATCTGTAAAATAACTTTCAGTTTAAATTTGCAAAATTTTAGCAGATTTTTTGCAAAGATCAGCAGATTTTTCTGTTAAAATCAGCATATTTTCCGCTGAAATCAGAGGATTTTACTGCTGTCTTGAAAGATTTTCTGATATGGCTCCAAATGGATGAATTTTTAGCAGATTCTTCTGCTGATTATACAGAGGTTTTATTTTATTTATTATTTAGTGCAGAAACTTAAGCCAGAGTTCCTAATTTAAAGCGATATTTATGTAAATTTATTAGTTGTTTTTTTTTTGTTCACATTTTTTAAATATTTTACATTTTCGTCATTTATAAATTTAAAATAATGACTATAATCTTGATTCAATTTTTTCTTTTCATGCATACACGAAAAAGTTTATCAAGTTAAGTTTTTTGACATTTATGATGATGTCAGTAAATTATGACGTTGCTGAATGATGATGGTGATGAAGACAACATGAACAATATACTGTCATCTACAGCCATAATCATTTATACGCTTTTAAAAATAGACTGTAATATACTGTCCTGACAATGGACTTTTACGAATTTGGCTTTGTTATATCACTCAAAGGAAGCGTATTAAACTGTGTGATTCACTATCTCGGCCAAAGTGGGTGACAAAGACAATATATAGAGGCGAAGGTGTCAAAAATTGAGTTGTCAAAGTACAACTTGTATACACAGAGAAACCAGTTTAATTGTGCCAGCCGAATTTAGAGTCAACTGCATGGTTTAATTACAACAACCAAAATTTTCGGTTGCGATTACCGAAATTTATTTGAACCAACAGAAAATAAATTTTCAAAACAAAATTTTGGTTATCGCAACCGAAAATTTTGGTTGTTGTTATTAAACTCTGCAGTTGGCTCTAAATTCGGCTGGTACAACTAAACTGTTCTCTCTGTGTACTTGTGTTTGTTGACAAAGTACGACTTGTAAACATGTATTGTGTGGTGAATTCACATCGACAACGTACGTGGGAGAAATTATAAAAAGATAGTGATATTATTTTTTCTTTCACCTTCGCTTCTATGGAAACTCTATGGTGGGTGACTACAAAATTTGTGCGTTAAACAAAAACAAAAAACTTATTTTTATTTTTTACATATCGCTCATTTATTTGTATAGTGTCATAACTCAAAAAATGCGATTTTTGAGTTAATGATGCAGATTTATTCGTTGCATCATGCTTTTTATTATTTCAAAAATTCATATTAATATCTTTTAAACTCACCGTTTCAGAAGAGAACACGACATTAATACATTTTCTATGTACCAGGCTTTTTCAATGAAAAACCAGTTTCAATTGTAAACTTTAAAAGCGTTTTCTGCAAAACTAAATATTTTGAGTTATGACACTATACAAGTAAATGAGCGATATGTATAAAATTTCTAGTCACTAACTTTCTACGACATATCGAATCTGAAGTTAAGAGATGTAATCGCTAATAATATTCAAAACAATTTTAAAGTTTACTTGGCATTGAAAAATACTGCATTTAAAAAGATTTTTAGTAGATTTTTTTTTTTTTTTTCAAAATTGTGATCTTAAAATTTTTTTCGATACCTTCGCCCTCGCGATAAATTTTTACAAATTCAGTTGTAATACAACAATTTTATAATTGCTTAAATTAATACTTTATAGCAACGCCCACAAAAGGGGTGACCCGCAAAAAATTGCAGGATCTAATCCCCTGGGAACAACAGCAGAATATTTAACATATTCTGATATAAAAATCTTTCATTTGTTCAACAAAAATACAAGAAAACATGTACCAAAATGGCGTTTTTAAGAGTTAGTTTTGTTCTTAAGGGGAAACTTTTTAACATGATAATGTTTTAAGGCTGGTTTCAAATTTTAAAAAAGTTTTAGGACTCCACCTCAGTTCGACTACATAAGCTAACGATTTTCAAAAAAGAAAATAAGAATTACTGTTTTCAATTTTATAAAACTAAAAATTTTAGTAACTTTGGTTTGTAACTTGGATAACAATTCACCTCGTGGTGAATAAAAAAAATATTCACCAGCTGGTGAATAAAACGTAACATAATTATTTTTCATAAGGGTTCAAGTTGAAAACCATCAATATTTTTTTTATCAGTATTTTTTTCATGATTTTTTTTTTTTTCAAAAATATTTTTTTCAATAATATTTTTTCCATCAATATTTTTTTTTATCAAAAAGCATATTTTTTTCATTCATATTTTTTCAAGGTTGGCAATCGAAACGAATAATGGTATCAATATCGGTATTGGTATCGTTTTTTTTTATTTATTTCGATATCGGTATCGGTTACGGTATTTGAGTTGAATCGGTTACGGTATTACCGATACCGAAACGTCAATACCGGTACGTACCGGTATTATCGAAAAAATTATAAAAATATAAAAAAACGTATAAAAACTTAAAAAAAAAAATTGTAAAAACAAGTAGAAAAGTTAAATTCGACTTGGACGAATCCATCAATAACCTCCACAATGCGCTTCTAAAGTGATAGTTAATTTTCTAACGTGAATCAAATTAACAATTTTGTTTAGAAATATTTTATTTTGAAAAAAAAACTTTTTTTTAGTCATTTTTGAAAAAAAGAAAAATTTACAACATTTTTTTTTTTGTATAAAAATTTTTGTGAGTGACAAGAATACTTCGTAAAAAATTTTCCTGACTCATCATTTTTTTTAAAGCTGGTTTAACGGTTTTTCAACAAGTGAATTTAACCCTTAATATCCTACTGGTTCCGCAAGGAATTTGTTGAATCTTCCTTCTGTGACTTAAACAATGTTTATTAATACAATATCTTACATTTTCGCCTTTCACCACTTAGAAGCACATTTTTTTGACACCCGTATGCTCATCACAGTGTCCCAACCTCAAAAAAACCAAAAAAATTGGCGAAATTACGTTTTTCCGAAATATCATTTTTTGTGTTAAATACATCGAAATCGAAGCTGAAAAAAATAATTCCGTGAATTTTTAGAATTTTCTGAATGTTAAAAACAAAAAAAAATGTATTAGAAAAAGACTTTGGTCAAATTTTGTCCCCCGGGTGCCTGGTTGATTCGCAAGAGTCCAACAAGGTTTTCTTCACAAAGTTCAGGTAAATGTGTCCTATAAACAAAGTCGTAGAACAAAAGTTGTTTAGAATTGCGAGTTTTATAACACATATTTTTTTTCGGCTCAAAACAAGAAGTCAGGATATTAAAGGTTAAGGTGAAACCAATCTGAAATTTACGGTTTTCTTAATAACTTTTGAACCACTGGACCGATTTGGCTAAAATTTAATACGAACCATGCCAGGGGAACGGTAAATATATATGGCAAGCTTCAGCATCCTCAGGATTGCATTTCGAAAGTTAGCGTTTTTTTATCTCGAAAATTCACGAAAAACCCTTGCCGAAATTTAGTCTTTTGCTCATAACTTTTGAAGCACTGGACAGCTTTTATCCTAAATCCTATTTCTTTAGGACATAAATATAAGGCCGTATCGATTTTTACCTTTCTTTTATATTTGAGCTGAAAGGGGTCCAATAAGTTTCTATTGGGTGTCAAAATGACTCCATAAAATTTATTTCCCTCCCCCATCGCGGTTAAAGTAAAAACCCCAACTTATTACAGATTTCATCTTATTTCTAGGCAACCAAGTTTTTTTTTGTTGGTGTTATCTATTTGATCTGTCTAGACAAGATCACACTCAAAAATATTCCAAACAATTTTTTTTCGCGAATTATGGGACTTTTATGGACGATTTCTACGAGTTAAGCCACTTCAAAAAATTATACTATGGTGGAAAACCTCCTGCTAGTATCCCAAATACCTCCCCCCGAAGTCCTGTAAATACCAAAAAAAATCCTTGGACACACACATCACGGATTAAATAAAAATCCCCACAAAAACTATACTATACGAAAGGGGTCCAGAAAGTTTCTATTGGGAGTCAAAATAACTCCATTAAAATTTCGTGAAAATCAATAATTTTCTTTTGCTCCCGCATCGCGGTTTAAGTATGGCTTTTGTGAAATTTTTGCTTACTTCACGATGTGGGTGCCAAAAGATTTTTTGATTTTCAAGAGACTTCGGTGAGGCATTTGGAGTACGATTTTTCATTTACAAAAACCAAAAAATTTGCAAACTTTCTATTAATTTTTTTTTGTAAAAAAAACATGGTTTTTAAGAAAAACCGTTTCAATACCGGTACGTACCGATACCGAAGGAAAAGGTTTTTGAATACCGGTATCCGATACCAAAACTGAGTTTCGGTTTTGGTATTGGTACCGGTATTCAAATTAAAGGGTTTTGAAACGGATAACGGTATTGAAAAGGTATCGATTGCCAACATTGTATTTTTTCCATCAATATTTTTTTCGATCAATATTTTTGTCAAAAAACATTGTTTTTCTTTTTCACCACTTTCATCATTTTCAATATTCGTTTTCAGCAAAAATTTTGTTTTTTAATCAACATTTTTTTGTCCATGTTTTTTTCATCAATATTTCTTTTTCATCAATATTTTTTTTCATCAATATTTTTTTTTTCATCAATATTTTTTTTTTTCATCAGTATGATTTTTTTTATCAATATTTTTTTTCCATCAATAATTTTTTTTTTATCAATATTTTTTCTTATCAATATTTTTTTTCCTCAATATTTTTTCATCAATATTTTTTTTTATCGTAAATACTTTTTTTTCATCAATATTTTTTTTTTCATCAGTATTTTTTTTTCATCATTTTCTTATCAACATTTTTTTTTCATTAAATATTTTTATTAAATACTTTTTTTCTTCAAAAACTTTTTTTATCGACAAACACAGACACACAGATAGATGAATATCACTAAAATGTCGGAGAAACCTTTAAGGATCAACAATATATAAACACAATTTTTTAGAAAATTTTTTCTTTGGAAAGAATATCTATTTATAGAGCAAAACATTATCATGACGGAATGGTTTTGGCAAGAGAACAAACTTCGCAGACATTTTTCTCCCTGGGCCGATTTTGTCTATTTACGTTCTTAACCTGCTGACGATAATAAGGCATATTCGTACCCAATTTTAGGAGTCTAGCTTCTTATTTTGGACTGAATCGTGTAAAATACAGACGGACGGATTAGAAAGTCTCTTAGAAAGAATTTAATGTGGATCGATAATATATATAATTTATATGGTCCTTGACAGATATTTCGATGGGTTTCACATAGAATGGCAAACTGAATATACCCCCATACTGTGCTACATGGCATATTTATTCTAAATCGTGTCCCTAAACTCTGGCAAAGTGGTAAACGTGCTCAGATTTAAAAAAATAAAAATTTACTAAAATTTTATTTAAGCGACATCTTGAAAACTGAAAATGACTCAAAAAAGGATAAGCATTTTTAGAATCAGCATATCCAACATAACTAAAATCATCTTACACTTTTCGGATGCAAGACAAGTGTTGTTAAATATGGACTCACAAACATGCTGCCAAAAATAGCATATTTTCAAAGTTTCTTTAGGCAATGCCTCGAAAACTAGAGCTGACCCAAAAAAAACGTTAGCTAGATTTGAAATCAGCGTACTCCAATTAACTAAAATTAGCTACCGGAATCCGAACAAAAAAAAGTGTTGCCCTGTGTTGTTATTGGTTATTAAAGTGACCCTCTTTGTCACTTGAGTGGAAATAAAACAGATAATTTTGCAACCTAATTTTTGAGGTTTTACAATAAACGATTATGATAACCACATTTGTTATATGATTATATATATTGCTCTCTCTACTGGGTAATACTTTATAGGATTTCAAACAATACATTCTCAATATTTCAATTAACAATGCTGTAAAATAATATTACACTTCAATTAATAAATGACTTGGCATTATTATTATCTTAAACAGGTGCAAGAGTTCGAGTATCAATGATTGGAATGAATAAACGTATAAATTTATTGAATGCTGAAGTATGTTGCTGTTGTTTGTTTGTTTGTTAGTTATGAAATGACTTCACATCACAAACATTATGTGAATGTAATAAATTTTCTTGTGGAACATTTTCAACATAATAATTTCTATAGAGAATTTTCTAATGAAATGATAATCATAAATAACTTAAAAGTCATTTTCTAATGCAATTACAACAAAAGCACATACAATCATATCTGTGAATATACATATAGTAGATTGCAGTAGGAGTTGTAAAATGTATTATTATCATCAATATTAATATATAAAAAAAAAAACAAAAGTAATTTTACACATTCATATATAAACAACTGTGTTGTCACAGTGCTTTGGAGTTTGTTGCTGGTTGGTGGTCCAATTTTTCCCATTTACGAATTTCACCTGTTGATCACCACGAGACATATTCGTGAAAAACTTTAGGAATCCAGCTCTTTTATTTTGAACTAGCTTACCATCCCGGTACTTCGTTACCGGTTGTATTGAATACCGAATAATAGAAGGATCAGGATTACTCTATGATTTCAAAAAATTCCCCTAGGTAGTCTTTGTTTTATTTACTTGTGGACGTTTACGTCTTTCATAAAATAATATTTCAATAAATAATTTAAACAATACATTTTGAATAACTTCGCTGGTACGTTATCATGTGCGTTCCGGTGAAAAAAAGATATTGACAATTTTCGAGCCCTATCAAGTTTTTGGATTTAAAGTGAATAAATATTTCAGTGAAAAAAGAAATGGGAATAAAAATAAGTTTGAGTGAAAAAACATATAGGGAGAAAAAATATGGAATAAAAAAAGTTAAATAGGATAAATTTGAGTAAAAAGTATCATTCCATATTGTTCCCTGCTCTATTTTATTTCGATCCCCGTTCTACTCCATTTCATTTCCAATTCCATCTCCTTTTGTTCTATGAATGTTTCATTCCTCTCAGTATAATATGCGTTAAAGAAATAAAAATTTATATTGTCGTTATATTATAGATATGAAAAGTACAATTTTACACCACTTTTACCAGGTACCCCTTTTTATCCTAAAATTTTAAATTTTAAAATATTAATAGTTAGATAGGTAAAATTAACCATTTTCCACCTCTTCCCTTAAAATTAAATTTTCCAAAAAACCTTTTTTTTTTGTGCTAGTTGATCCTATATTTAAAATATCAAGTTTCTGAACCAATTTTTAAAGAAATATAAGAATAACCAAATTTACACTTCTTTATCCCCTTTACAATCAGTCGCGACCCTTAGAAACAGAATTTCCTAAAATAAAGCATTTTAAATTTCAGTGCCTAGGATCATTACTTCATGAAATATAAAAAGTATCAAAAAACCCTTTTTATACCTCTAGAAACGGATTATATTTTATTTAGCAGAATGTTTTTTCACCGAAGTACCCTACATTCCAAAATTCAAGCTTCTGAGGTCATCATTATAGGAACAAAAAAAAGTACCAAAAGTACACTTTCTTACCCCCGTTAGAAACGGAATTTCCAAAAAGTATTTCTTCCCGAATGTTTTTTTCTTCATCGAAAAATCCTACATTCCATATTTCAATTTTCTAGGATCATTGTTTCAGCACTTTCGGTACTTTAAATAAAAGGTACTTTATATTAAAGGTAATTTTTGTAAAAGGTACCTTTTATAAAAAGTACTTTTTATAAAGGGTACTTTTTATAAAAGGTACTTTTTATAAATGGTACTTTTTATAAATGGTACTTTTTATAAAAGGTACTTTTTATAAAAGGTACTTTTTATAAAAGGTACTTTTAATAAAAGGGACTTTTAATAAAAGGTACTTTTTATAAAAGGTACTTTTTATAAAAGGTACTTTTTATAAAAGGTACTTTTTATAAAAGGTAATTTTTATAAAAGGTACTTTTAATAAAAGGTACTTTTTATAAAAGGCACTTTTTATAAAAGGTACATTTTATGAAAGGTACTTTTCATAAATGGTACTTTTTATAAAAGGTACTTTTTATAAAAGGTACCTTTTATAAAAGGTACTTTCTATAAAAGGTACTTTTTATAAAAGGTACTTTTTATAAAAGGTACTTTTTATAAAAGGTACTTTTTATAAAAGGTACTTTTTATAAAAGGTACTTTTTATAAAAGGTACTTTTTATAAAAGGTACTTTTTATAAAAGGTACTTTTTATAAAAGGTACTTTTTATAATAGGTACTTTTTATAAAAGGTACTTTTTATAAAAGGTACTTTTTATAAAAGGAACTTTTTATAAAAGGTACTTTTTATAAAAGGTACTTTTTATAAAAGGTACTTTTTATAAAAGGTACTTTTTATAAAAGTTACTTTTTATAAAAGGTACTTTTTACAAAAGGTACTTTTTATAAAAGGTACTTTTTATAAAAGGTACTTTTTATAAAAGGTACTTTTTATAAAAGGTACTTTTTATAAAAGGTACTTTTTATAAAAGGTACTTTTTATAAAAGGTACTTTTTATAAAAGGTACTTTTTATAAAAGGTACTTTTTATAAAAGGTACTTTTTATAAAAGGTACTTTTTATAAAAGGTACTTTTTATAAAAGGTACTTTTTATAAAAGGTACTTTTTATAAAAGGTACTTTTTATAAAAGGTACTTTTTATAAAAGGTACTTTTTATAAAGGTACTTTTTATTAAAGGTACTTTTTATAAAAGGTACTTTTTATAAAAGGTACTTTTTATAAAAGGTACTTTTTATAAAAGGTACTTTTTATAAAAGGTACTTTTTATAAAAGGTACTTTTTATAAAAGGTACTTTTTAAAAAAAAATAATTTTTATAAACGGTACAGAATTTCCAGAAAGTACTTGTTCTAGAATTTTTTATTTCACTAAAGGATCCTACATTCTAAATTTCAAGTTTGAATGATCATTATTTTAGTAAATAAAAAAAAGTACCAAAAGTACACTTTTTTACCCATTTTACTCCCGTAGAATCTACATTGGCAAAAACCCAGCCGTAGTGAATCTTTTTTCCCGGAAGTGAACCGAAATTGCAAATTTCAAGTTTCTAGTACCATTATGTCAGGAGATATAAAAAGTACCAAAAGTACAGTTTTTTATCCCCTCAGAATCAACACTGGCAAAAATCCAGCCTTAGTGGATCTATATTTCGGGAGGTGAACATACAGTCCAAATTTCAAGTCTCTATGACCATTATTTCAGGAGATATAAAAAGTACCAAAAGTACAGATTTTTACCCTTTTTATCCCCTTAGAACCAACATTGGCAAAAACCCACCCTTACTGGATCTAAATTCCATAATGTAAACATACAGTCCAAATTTCAAGTCTCTATGACCATTATTTCAGGAGATATAAAAAGTACCAAAAGTACAGTTTTTTACACTTTTTACCCCCCTTAGAATCAACACTGGCAAAAATCCAGCCTTAGTGGATCTATATTTCGGGAGGTGAACATTCAGTTCAAATTTCAAATCTCTATGACCATTATTTCAGGAGATATAAAAAGTACCAAAAGTACAGATTTTTACCCTTTTTACCCCCTTAGAACCAGCATTGGCAAAAACCCAGCCATACTGGATCTAAATTCCATAATGTAAACATACAGTCCAAATTTCAAGTCTCTATGACCATTATTTCAGGAGATATAAAAAGTACCATAAGTACAGTTTTTTTACCCTTTTTGCCCCTTAGAATCAACACTGGCAAAAATCCAGACTTAGTGGATCTATATTTCGGGAGGTGAACATACAGTCCAAATTTCAAGTCTCTATGACCATTATTTCAGGAGATATAAAAAGTACCAAAAGTACAGTTTTTTACCCTTTTTACCCCCTTAGAATCAACACTGGCAAAAATCCAGCCTTGGCGGTTCTATATTCCGGGAGATGAACATGCCGTCCAAATTTCAAGTCTCTACGACCATTATTTCAGGAGATATAAAAAGTACCAAAAGTACAGTTTTTTACCCTTTTTACCCCCTTAGAATCAACATTGGCAAAAATCCAGCCTTAGTGGATCTATATTCCGGGAGGTGAACCTACAGTCCAAATTTCAAGTCTCTAGCTTCAGCGGTTTGGGCTGGGCGATGATGAATCAGTCAATAAGTCAGTCAGTCAGTCAGTCAGTCAGTCAGTCAGTCAGTCAGTCAGTCAGTCAGTCAGTCAGTCAGTCAGTCAGTCACGTTACTCTTTTATATATATAGATTGAATCGTGTTAAATTTGGACGGACGCATGGACATTAGTCCTGTTCTTAAATATATGGAACACTAGCTGGCCCAAATATAAGATCAGTTTTATATTTTGTCTCGCTTCAAATATATAGCACTGCAAAAAATGTAATGAATTTCTTGGCTTAGACAAATTTGTGGGCGTGGTTTTAAAGACCCGATTAGGCAGATAATCATCTTCAAATTATATTTTAAGAACTAAAAAGATTACCATGTCTTCGACTTTGCGAACTGTATAAATTAAAAACTTCTTTAGTATCATTTTTAACAACACAAAAATAAATTACGCATATCCTTCGTTCTTATCGTGAACTGTTTATCTTGAGTTCAAACAAACTTTTATAGTTTTCCTGTTTATTTATAATTTATTAACAGTTTTTAGTACCCTTCGAAAACTCCTTCGTGGTAAATTTTCAGATTTTTTTCATGACCCGTTCAAAAGATATCGAATTTTTAAAAATTGGTAGTTTGTTCCTTAACTCAAACTTCTTTTACTCATAACTTCTTCAATAATGGTCCAAATTTAAATTTTTTTTTTTTAAATTTTGTTTTTTTGCGTACTTTAAAAAAAAAATCCCAAAAAATTCTTAAAAGCGCTCTAGTATGCGATTTTTAAGTTTTTAAATTTAAATCTCATTTTTGAAAATGTTTGTACTCTTCGATTTTTTTGAAATTTTTTTGTGTAAAACTTCTATCGATTCTACAAATTTTTTGCCCAGGAGGATCGTGGGATAACGATTATTACTATTTTTTAAAATTTTTTGAAAAAATTTTATTGTAATTTTCCAAACTTAAAATCATTTCTACTGCTCCAATGGTGCATCATAGAGTGGTCCTTTATAAGACCGACCCCCATTAATTTTTACGTCTTAACATTTCTTTGAAACAAACTAATACCCTATCTCCAATTTCTAAGGGGGCTCCCACACAAAACGAGATTTTTTAAAATTTGTTCCAACCGCTCTAACTGCCCTAATAGTGCCCTTAGAGCAACAAAATGTATGACCTACAATATTTTTTTAGTCCAAACATTTCCTCGGAACATACCTACCCTCTATCTCTAATTGTTAAGGCGGTCCCCATACAATTTTTTTTATTTTTTTGTAAATTTGTTTTATTTAATCAGCTTCTACCGGTCCAATGGTGCGTCCGAGAGGGGTCATAATTGAGACCGACCCCCATTTATTTTTACCCTTAAACATTTTTGTAAAACATACCACAGCCCTATCTCCACTCCCTAAGTAGGCTTCCATACAAAATAACATTTTTATAAAATTTGCTCCAACTGTTATTTGTATGGGAGCCTTCTTAGGGAGTGGATAGGGCGTAGGTATATTTTAAAAAAATGTTGTAGGGTAAAAATAAATGGGTGTCGGTCTCACTAATGACCCCTCTCGGACGCACCATTGGACCGGTAGAAGCTGATTAAATAAAACAAATTTACAAAAAATAAAAAAAATTGTATTGGGACCGCCTTAACAATTAGAGATAGAGGGTAGGTTTGTCCCGAAAAAATGTTTGGACTAAAAAAATATTGTAGGTCGGTCATACATTTTGTTGCTCTAAGGGCACTATTAGGGCAGTTAGAGCGGTTGGAGCAAATTTTAAAAAATGTCGTTTTGTGTGGGAGCCCCCTTAGATATTGGATATAGGGTATTAGTTTGTTCCAAAGAAATGTTAAGACGTAAAAATTAATGGGGGTCGGTCTTATAAATGACACCTCTATGACGCACCATTCGAGCAGTAGAAATGATTTTAAGATTAAAAAATTACAAAAAAAAAAATTTTCAAAAAATTTAAAAAAATAGTAATAATCGTTATCCCACTATCCTCCTGAGCAAAAAATTTGTAGAATCGATAGAAGTTTTACACAAAAAAATTTCAAAAAAATCGAAGAGTACAAACATTTTCAAAAATGAGATTTAAATTTAAAAACTTAAAAATCGCATACCAGAATGCTTTTAAAAATTTTTTGGGATTTTTTTTTTAGAAATTACGCAATAAAAAACAAAAATTTTGAAAAAAAAAATTTAAATCTGGACCATTATTGAAGAAGTTATGAGAAAAAGATCTTTGAGTAAAGGAGCAAACTACCAATTTTAAAAATTTGATATCTTTTGAACGGGTCATCAAAAAAATATGAAAATTTACCACGAAGGAGTTTTCGAAGGGTACTAAAAACTGTAAACAAATTGGGAAAATCTAAAAAAAAAAAATTTTTCAAAGTGTCCGATTTGACATGGAATGACCCATATATGTTAACAATAGCCAAGGATTTAAAATCATTTGCACCATGTTTAAGCGGGATCTATTCAGAAATAATTTTTTTTTTAATATATAAATTGTTCTTTACGAAAAGCCTTAGTTGGACTATGACGAACAATAAAAATAAATTAGACAAATTCACCCAGCATTTAAAATATATATATCGGAAAAAATGAGCGTAAAAGTAGGCGATTTTTTTTCTTTCCCTGAAAATCTTTTGCGGACTATAACCAAATCGGTCTACCTAAGTTGAATTATGACAAACATTTTCAACAAAAAAGTAGCCAAAGTAGGCGTGTTCAATTTCTTTTTTCGTAAAAACCAAACTTGAAATATGAGGAAAATTCATTTAAAAAAAATTTAGTCAAATCGGTCCAGCCGTTTTCAGATTTTAGATAAATTGAAAAAGTGGGCGTAGAAGTGGGCGTGGTCGATTTTCCTTTAATTAAAAACTTAAATTGGATTCCTACGAACATTTAAATAAAAAATTACCCAAATCGGTGCTGCCGTTTTCTGATTTTAGATAAATCGAAAAAAATGGGCGTAAAAGTAGGCGTGGTCGATTTTTCTTTCTGTAGAAACCTAAGTTGAACTATGACGAACATTTCAAAAAAAAATTGATCCAAATCGGTCCAGCCGTTCTCAACAGATGCAGTTACCAACGAACGACAATTGATTTTTATTTATATAGATTTTCAAAAAACATTTTTTTTAACATGGATAGGACTACACCATTTCCAATTGTATTTCAGAAATTATTAATTGTATTTCAGAAATTATCAATTGTATTTCAGAAATTATCTATTGTATTTCAGAAATTAACAATTGTATTTCAGAAACTATCAATTGTATTTCAGAACTTATCAATTGTATTTCAGAAATTACCAATTGTATTCCAGAAATTATCAATTGTATTTCAGAAGTTATCAATTTTATTTCAGAAATTGTCAATTGTATTTCAGAAGTTATCAATTGTATTTCAGAAATTATCAATTGTATTTCAGAAATTAACAATTGTATTTCAGAAACTATCAATTGTATTTCAGAATTTATCAATTGCATTTCAGAAATTTTTAATTTGTATTTCAGACAATATCAATTGTATTTCAGAAATTATCAATTGTATTTCAGAATTTATCAATTGTTTTACGAAGGTTAGTTTCTGAAATACAATTGATAATTTCTGAAAAACAATTGATAAATTCTGAAATACAATTGATAATTTCTGAAATACAACTATTGATTAATAATCAATTTATACTACTATTGATTAATAATCAATTTATAAAGTAATCCAAATTCGTTCTACTGTGCCTTTACAATTTATCTTCTAATGGCAATTGCTAAAGACATTACACCTGGTGATAAATAATTGTAAATATATTTTTTTGCTTTCATTGAACACAATTCAATAAATGTGTTCTAATTGAAAAATTACAACTTTAGCAAGGCTTAAGTGAAAACCTTAAGAAATTTTATAATTTATTATGTGACAAGAATTTTTATAATGGTTTTTTTTTTTTTCTTAAATCGAAAATATTACAAATCTTTTATTGTTTTCTTTAATTCAGCAAAAAAAATTAATCTTCTTTATAGTTTTCCAATATTTTAGCAATTTCTATTTGGATTGTTAAATATTTGTTCGTTTATTTTGTTTTCAACGTCATCTTAAGTGATTTTATTGTATAAAATTTTTGATTTAAAAGTTTTAAAACTTTCTCCTTGGGCTTTTTGTGTGTATGTGTGTGTCTGTGTGTGTCTGTGTATGTGTTTATGAAAGAGTTTCCTTTCTTAAGTGTTGATATTCTATAATTGCTTTACAAATGGTTTTTCTTTAGTTAGTTGGTATAATGTATTTTGCATCTCCTTCACTTGTTAAATGGTGTTATAAAACTTTTTGGCAACATATTGCAATTTTAGGCTTACCACAGAGTAATTGGCTTCTCCACTTTTATTGTTGCTTTTGTTATATCATATGCTTGGGGTAAATTCAAATAAAACGATAAAGTTCTTGGAAAAGTTGATAGTCTTTAAGGAATTATTTATAAAATTATTTTATAGTTTTTTTTTTTTTTTTAACAACCCAGTTGGCAACGTCCTCGAGCCATCCTCAGTGACGCAGCGATGACATGTCAGAGTCACACCTGACATCCACAAGACATCTCTATGTACTGGGTTGAGGACAGTTTCATACAAATTTTCAAAATGTCCTCACTCAAAGTCAGCAGTGGTCAGGGCTGACCTTCTGGGGACATGTCACCTAAGATTTCTTTGGGGAAATGTCTGACATAGGTCATGCGAAAATACAAAAAATTTTCGTATTTCCTTTAGTTTTTACTTTTATACATTTTCCTTTATAAATTATCTTTCTCATATTTTGAAAAAACTTTTCGCCTTTTTTAGTCCCAACTGGATTTGAACCTGGAACCTCCAGTTTATTAGTCCCACACCTAACCACTTGTTCCAAACTTTATTTTTAAAATTATTTGTCGATTTATTTCTTTTATTCTACTTGTTAGATTTTGATTTTATTTTATTTTGATTAAGTCGATAATATTGCCATCTTTTTCTTGGAAATTAAAGAGTTGCCCAGATTTAAAATTCTAATTTAATATACTGCTATTCTGAAGACATTTCCTTTTAGACGTCTTGGAGGAATTGTCCACACTCTTAAAGCCAACATTCAGTGCTGACAATGTTAGGACATGTCATCAAGGATTGCCTATGATTTGTCAGAACCTGAAGACATTTCCTAAAGGAATCACTGTGGACATTTCCTCAGTGACACATTTTCCAACTGGGAAAAATTTATCAGAAAAGTTTGTTTGTGGAGATTAATAAAACTATCCAAGAGTTGATTCCTTTCAAAGATTACAATTGGTAAATTTTATTGAATTGTAAAAAATAAACACTACCCGAGTAAAAAAGTTTTTATATAATTATATATAATTTGATAAAATTATATTAAATTACATATAATTATATAAAATTATGTATAAAGGTTAAATTCTTCAAAAAGTTGGATAAAATTATATATAATTACACTGTGCAACAAATTTTGGGTCATCGCATTGAGCCTCAATGCCTTCAACGCCATATAAAAGTAGACCATCAAGTGGACAAAATCACCAAAGGGTTTTGCAAAGTCAGTTCGGATTTCTTTTTTATAGCCCACTGAAGTTTTCATTTTTTTATCAAAGGCGTTTGGAAAACGTCAAAAATACTATAATAGGAACACATCTGAGCTTCAAAATATGATTTGATGTCTGCAGGGAAATTTTATGGCGGTTCTTTTCTTAGAACATTTTAACCCTCTAACTGCCATTTTAAGGGGTCATTTTAGTCCTTCTTCAAAAACTAAACACAGAAGTCTAATAAAACGTCCATTTAGAGGGTTAAAATGTTCTACAAATATTTTCCTCATAAAATTTCACTAGGGGTTGTCAAATGGTAAAAGTTTGTGCGACATGCGTAAAGTGCTTAAAAAGGGTCAAGTATAAATAATCAATGTTTGTTATTTTTTTTTACCAAAGCAGTGTTAAAAAATATCGACAAAAAACAGTGCAAATATACTTTTGAGCTAAAAATGATGTTCTGATGTGTTTTAAAAAATTTTATGATGATTCTTTTCTTTGACCAAATTAACCCTCTAGCTCCCGTTTTAAAGGGTCATTTTTGTCCTTTTTTAAAAGAAATACAAAAAAGTCTATAAAAAAAGGCAGTTAGAGGGTTAAAATGTCTTACAAATATTTTCTGCATCAAATTTTACTAGGGCACGTCTAAGACACAAAGTCCGTCCAGCATATAGAAAATGCTTAAAAATTTTAAAGTATTCAAATTTTTTATTTTTTTTGGGCCGAAATAAAAAAAAAGTATTTTGGTATTGCATTTGAGCGAAATCGGTTCAGCGGTTCAAAAGTTATGAACGAAAATATAAAAATACCTAGAAAATTGTGGTACATTCAACATAACCTAAAAACACAAAATGCTTTAATTCGGCTGCTGGTTGACACATGTGAACAGAATTGATCACCGAATGGTATTTAAACAAGTACAAGTAGTTTTTTTTTTATTTTTTTTTTTGGTTTTTTTTGCAAATAAACTTTTTACATCGTGGAGGGTATTAATCCATTCGACAAAGTCGAATTTAACTTTGTTACTTGTTTTTTTTTTTATATTTCGGCCCAAAAAAAATATAAAAAAAAAATTTGAATACTTTAAAATTTTTAAGCATTTTCTATATGCTGGGCGAACTTTCTGTCTTAGACGTACCCAAGTAAAATTTGATGCAGAAATCATTTGTAAAACATTTTAACCCTCTAACTGCCTTTTTTATGGACTTTTTTGTATTCGGTTTTCATTCGGCTGATGCTTAACACATGTGAACAGAATTGATCACCGAATGGTATTTAAACAAGTACAAACATATTTTTTTACAAAAAAAAATATTTTCGTCGATTTTTTTTTTTACCAAAAAATTTTTTTTGTCGATTTTTTTTTTTTTAAATGTTTGTTTTGTTTTTTATCATGTAAACTTTTTTACATTGTGGAGGGTATCAATACATTCGACAAAGTCGAATTTAACTTTTTTATTTGTTTTTTTTTTTTTTATTTCGGCCCAAAAAAAAAATTGAATACTTTAAAATTTTTAAGCATTTTCTATATGCTGGACGGACTTTCTGTCTTAGACGTGCCCTAGTAAAATTTGATGCAGAAAATATTTGTAAAACATTTTAACCCTCTAACTGCCTTTTTTTTATAGAATTTTTTGTATTTCTTTTAAAAAAGGACAAAAATGACCCTTTAAAACGGGAGCTAGAGGGTTAATTTGGTCAAAGAAAAGAATCATCATAAAATTTTTTAAAACACATCAGAATATCATTTTTAGCTCAAAAGTATATTTGCACTGTTTTTTTGTCGATATTTTTTAACACTGCTTTGGTAAAAAAAAAAACAAACATTGATTATTTATACTTGACCCTTTTTAAGCACTTTGCTCATGTCGCACAAACTTTTACCATTTGACAACCCCTAGTGAAATTTTATGAGGAAAATATTTGTAGAACATTTTAACCCTCTAAATGGACGTTTTATTAGACTTCTGTGTTTAGTTTTTGAAAAAGGACTAAAATGACCCCTTAAAATGGCAGTTAGAGGGTTAAAATGTTCTAAGAAAAGAACCGCCATAAAATTTCACTGAAGACATCAAAACTTATTTTGAAGCTCAGATGTGTTCTTATTATAGTATTTTTGACGTTTTCCAAACGCCCTTGATAAAAATATAAAAATTTCAGTGGGCTATAAAAAAGAAATCCGAACTGACTTTGCAAAACCCTTTGGTGATTTTGTTCACTTGATGGTCTACTTTCATGTGGCGTTGAATCCATTGAGGCTCATTTTTCTTGTTGCACAGTGTTATATATAACTTGATAAAATTATAATAATTTTATTCAGGATTTGGTGGATATAATTAAATAAAATTATATCAACTTATATATAATTTGATAAAATTTTATAAAATTTGATAAAATTTTATCAAATTAGATATAATTTGAAATAATTTTATATAATTATGTCCACCAAATCCTGGATATAATTAAATATAATTTTATCAAATAATATAGTATTTTATCCAACTTTTTGAAGAATTTAACCTTTATATAATTTTATATAATTATTAGGGTGGGGCGATTAGTAAGGAAGGAAAAAAATCTTAATGGGCGCTTCGCGTTTCTGATTCTTGGAATTGTACTGAGCAAAAAAGTCAACTAGACATACGTCTACGGTGAAAATCGAGCCTCCCGATTTTGACTTGAAGTTTTTTCTCAGACTTTATTTTTTTTGGAAAATTTTCAAATTTTCTTGGGCTCATATTTCGTAAACTATTTAAAATTTTGACTTATTTTTTAATTCTGTTTTTTATATATTGTTGGACTTTATATTTTATAACTGAAGTTTTTATTTATTTCGGTTTGAGTCCATATTAATTATTTCTGAGAAATAATTATTTTGTTGTACAATGAGAAAATCTGAAAAAATTAATTGACAACACAGGCTAAGTGGAGATGTCGACAGCTTTCGGAAGAAGCCACCCTTCCTTCGTCAGCACTCTTCGATTGTCACTGTAGGTGTGTAAGATTAAGATCAGCTATTTAAACGTACATTAAGGTGAAAAAGCGAACGGGAATTATATCACATTTCAATACCCATATGTTACGTTTAGCACGAACTTAATGAATCTATTTTTAACTTTTTCCAACACAGTTGTAATTTCTTACACTGTAGTAGATTTTCTCAGAGTTGCAACCCTTAGTAGGACTTTTCAAGTCTTGAAAAATGTCCGTTAGGTTTGAATTTATATTTCGTATTTCTAATTCTTAGAAATGTTACTAAATTGCATTGTACCTTATGAGTTGAGTTTTAATTCTGTTTTTTATATATTGTTGGACTTTATATTTTATAACTGAAGTTTTTATTTATTTCGGTTTGAGTCCATATTAATTATTTCTGAGAAATAATTATTTTGTTGTACAATGAGAAAATCTGAAAAAATTAATTGACAACACAGGCTAAGTGGAGATGTCGACAGCTTTCGGAAGAAGCCACCCTTCCTTCGTCAGCACTCTTCGATTGTCACTGTAGGTGTGTAAGATTAAGATCAGCTATTTAAACGTACATTAAGGTGAAAAAGCGAACGGGAATTATATCACATTTCAATACCCATATGTTACGTTTAGCACGAACTTAATGAATCTATTTTTAACTTTTTCCAACACAGTTGTAATTTCTTACACTGTAGTAGATTTTCTCAGAGTTGCAACCCTTAGTAGGACTTTTCAAGTCTTGAAAAATGTCCGTTAGGTTTGAATTTATATTTCGTATTTCTAATTCTTAGAAATGTTACTAAATTGCATTGTACCTTATGAGTTGAGTTTTAATTCTGTTTTTTATATATTGTTGGACTTTATATTTTATAACTGAAGTTTTTATTTATTTCGGTTTGAGTCCATATTAATTATTTCTGAGAAATAATTATTTTGTTGTACAATGAGAAAATCTGAAAAAATTAATTGACAACACAGGCTAAGTGGAGATGTCGACAGCTTTCGGAAGAAGCCACCCTTCCTTCGTCAGCACTCTTCGATTGTCACTGTAGGTGTGTAAGATTAAGATCAGCTATTTAAACGTACATTAAGGTGAAAAAGCGAACGGGAATTATATCACATTTCAATACCCATATGTTACGTTTAGCACGAACTTAATGAATCTATTTTTAACTTTTTCCAACACAGTTGTAATTTCTTACACTGTAGTAGATTTTCTCAGAGTTGCAACCCTTAGTAGGACTTTTCAAGTCTTGAAAAATGTCCGTTAGGTTTGAATTTATATTTCGTATTTCTAATTCTTAGAAATGTTACTAAATTGCATTGTACCTTATGAGTTGAGTTTTAATTCTGTTTTTTATATATTGTTGGACTTTATATTTTATGAAGAGTGCTGACGAAGGAAGGGTGGCTTCTTCCGAAAGCTGTCGACATCTCCACTTAGCCTGTGTTGTCAATTAATTTTTTCAGATTTTCTCATTGTACAACAAAATAATTATTTCTCAGAAATAATTAATATGGACTCAAACCGAAATAAATAAAAACTTCAGTTATAAAATATAAAGTCCAACAATATATAAAAAACAGAATTAAAACTCAACTCATAAGGTACAATGCAATTTAGTAACATTTCTAAGAATTAGAAATACGAAATATAAATTCAAACCTAACGGACATTTTTCAAGACTTGAAAAGTCCTACTAAGGGTTGCAACTCTGAGAAAATCTACTACAGTGTAAGAAATTACAACTGTGTTGGAAAAAGTTAAAAATAGATTCATTAAGTTCGTGCTAAACGTAACATATGGGTATTGAAATGTGATATAATTCCCGTTCGCTTTTTCACCTTAATGTACGTTTAAATAGCTGATCTTAATCTTACACACCTACAGTGACAATCGAAGAGTGCTGACGAAGGAAGGGTGGCTTCTTCCGAAAGCTGTCGACATCTCCACTTAGCCTGTGTTGTCAATTAATTTTTTCAGATTTTCTCATTGTACAACAAAATAATTATTTCTCAGAAATAATTAATATGGACTCAAACCGAAATAAATAAAAACTTCAGTTATAAAATATAAAGTCCAACAATATATAAAAAACAGAATTAAAACTCAACTCATAAGGTACAATGCAATTTAGTAACATTTCTAAGAATTAGAAATACGAAATATAAATTCAAACCTAACGGACATTTTTCAAGACTTGAAAAGTCCTACTAAGGGTTGCAACTCTGAGAAAATCTACTACAGTGTAAGAAATTACAACTGTGTTGGAAAAAGTTAAAAATAGATTCATTAAGTTCGTGCTAAACGTAACATATGGGTATTGAAATGTGATATAATTCCCGTTCGCTTTTTCACCTTAATGTACGTTTAAATAGCTGATCTTAATCTTACACACCTACAGTGACAATCGAAGAGTGCTGACGAAGGAAGGGTGGCTTCTTCCGAAAGCTGTCGACATCTCCACTTAGCCTGTGTTGTCAATTAATTTTTTCAGATTTTCTCATTGTACAACAAAATAATTATTTCTCAGAAATAATTAATATGGACTCAAACCGAAATAAATAAAAACTTCAGTTATAAAATATAAAGTCCAACAATATATAAAAAACAGAATTAAAACTCAACTCATAAGGTACAATGCAATTTAGTAACATTTCTAAGAATTAGAAATACGAAATATAAATTCAAACCTAACGGACATTTTTCAAGACTTGAAAAGTCCTACTAAGGGTTGCAACTCTGAGAAAATCTACTACAGTGTAAGAAATTACAACTGTGTTGGAAAAAGTTAAAAATAGATTCATTAAGTTCGTGCTAAACGTAACATATGGGTATTGAAATGTGATATAATTCCCGTTCGCTTTTTCACCTTAATGTACGTTTAAATAGCTGATCTTAATCTTACACACCTACAGTGACAATCGAAGAGTGCTGACGAAGGAAGGGTGGCTTCTTCCGAAAGCTGTCGACATCTCCACTTAGCCTGTGTTGTCAATTAATTTTTTCAGATTTTCTCATTGTACAACAAAATAATTATTTCTCAGAAATAATTAATATGGACTCAAACCGAAATAAATAAAAACTTCAGTTATTTTGACTTATTTTCAAAAGTAAAGTTGTAGCTATTGTCTCGAACTACAATTTCTCTGAACATATTACTTAGAAAAAATTTCGTTTTCATGGTCAAAAAGTCGAAAATGTAGAAAATTCACCACTTTTTTATTTTTTTTGGATATTTTGGCCTATAACAGCCAAACCATTGAGATTTTCGATCCAATACTAAGACAATAGTTAAGAACTCTCTAGTACATCGCAAAAGCATTGAAACGATCCTTCAGGCAGTTTTGGCCTTGTGAAAGTGCAAATTTTTTGTGAAAATATTGATAAATTACCATTTTCAGTTGTTCATAGCGCAAAATCATAAAAATGTTCTATTTTATATTTTTATTCTATGTATTTATTTATTTTATTCTATTTATTTCTTATTTTTTATTCTTATATTGTTTTAAGTTCATTTAACGCATTTTTGTTAGTTTATTGTAAACGATCACCAGAGACTTTATAATATAGAGATAAAACAAATTTAGTTCTTCTACTGGCTTCTAGAGAGCGCCAGTCTTTAATATCAGCTCAAGAATATTACTAATATTCTTGAGGTGTTACTAAGACTTAGTGAAGGCTCAAATAACTCAGCAAATACTGCTCATATAGCTATGAAATGATCAGTACACTCGTAAGAACTATCCAATATCTTATATATGTATTAGGGCTGTCAAACGGGATCGGTTTTTTAAAATCCCGGGATTCGGGATTTGAAAATCGAAATCCCGGGATTTTTCGGGATCACGGGATTTTTCGGGATCCCGGGATTTTTCGGGATTCCGGGATTAAATTTCATTGATTATAAAAGTAAAAAAATAGTAGACTCTTTATGTTTTAATTTTATTGTGCATATTAAGGGGCTACTGTGTGTTAGTTGGTAGCGTGATAGCATATTCAGCAGGAAGTCGTGGGTTTGATTCCCACGAAAACCCATCGGTCGATTTCGTTACAACGAAATTATTAAAAAAAAAATGATTTCTAATTATTCTTATTGTTATTTAAAGGCAATTAAAAAATTAAGTATACGCCACTTATTCAGTTTTCAAATAATTATTAATATTAAATATTTAGTAATGAACTAAAAAAAGCTTTGATGGGTTTGTTATGGAAAATGACAACTTTTATTTGCTTTTGGTTTCATCCCATTCCGATTTTGGTTGTTGCACTGCATAATTTTAAAACTAATTTAAAGAAAATTTAAAATAATAAAATCTTACACACCTACAGTGACAATCGAAGAGTGCTGACGAAGGAAGGGTGGCTTCTTCCGAAAGCTGTCGACATCTCCACTTAGCCTGTGTTGTTAATTAATTTTTTCAGATTTTCTCATTGCACAACAAAAAATAATTATTTCTCAGAAATAATTAATATGAACTCAAACCGAAATGAATAAAAACTTCAATAATAAAAACATTTAAAGGGGAAATGTAATAATATAATACATTAGACTTGGATTTTTTGTATAAAAAAGTTTTTCTTCCCATTTTAAACGTCCCGGAGAATTTTTATTCTCCTAGACCTAAAACTTATGTGGTACAAATTTGAGGCCAATCGGATTAAATTTACCCATGGCGCCCTTCGATCAAAGTTTTGCTTTTTTAGAAAATGTTCGTCAAAACCTGCAAACTTTGGTCAAAGTGCTCCGTGACTGTGGCTTAATGGCTAGTGTGTTGGACTAGTATTTAGCAAGCCTGGGTAGAATTCTCAGCTCAGCAAAATTCGTGGCCAGCTACGTTGAAAATTCAAAAAAGTTTTAGTTTTAATTTGTTGATGCAAATGTAACAATAATTGAACAAAGTTGTATTTTTAAAAATAAATTCTCATACATTTTTATTATTTCAAAAATCCCGGGATTTGAGCTTAAAAATCCCGGGATTCGGGATTCATTTCATGACAAAAATCCCGGGATTTCGGGATTCGGGATTTCGGGATTGACAGCCCTAATATGTATACATAAAATATATTTACAACAATACCTCGAATGTGTAGATGATGAAGATCCACCATTTCCAGACCCACTAATACCTTGTCATATTCAAGGTACGGAGCGTCATGTTCAGCTACTACACTCAAAAAAAAAAACTGTAATGTTAGCAAAAAAAGCTTGTAAACCTACAAGAAAATTTACTGATTTTGAACCCACAATTTTTTTGCTAAAGTTCGCAAAAATGTTTTGCCAATAATTAGTTAACTAAATTTTTTTTTTTTTTGGAACTTAGTTCATACACATCTGAGGACCCCATTGGGTTCGGACCCGATAGGTCCAGACCCCGATGGGACTAGACCTAGTTGGGTTCCTTAAAAATCGTCATAGTTTTTGATCCAAAATTTGTGTCCGTTTCGCTCTAACTTGCTTAATTTTTGAGATACGTGATTATAGGGGACCACTGGGGTCTTGAGAATTAAAAACCTCGATAACTTCAAAAATATTACTCGGAGAGCTTTTGATTATTTTGCGGTCTTGTTCTACGTGTTGAGAGCTACAAAAATGCTTTCGGACTTTTTGTTGTGTCGGCAATATTTACCCAGATATAAACATTTTAAAATTTTCGGGAATGCTAACTTTTTTGGATCCAAAGTTAGGGTCCACACATGTGAAGAGGACCGGCGATACTATGGAGAGCCCGAGAACCAAAAATGGCCTCCATTTTGCTCTATCTGGCTTAGTTTCCGAGATAGCGCCATTTTAAGTTTTCTGAAAATAAAAAAAAATTTACCATTTATTTTGCTAATATTTGCAAAAAAGCTTGTAAAAATTTGGTCAACTCAATTTTAAATCTAGCAAAAAAAATTAGTTCAAATTTTGTTTAAAATTGCTAATGCGCTAAATGAAGTTTACAAGATATTTTTGCTAACATGCTAATCTCAACTAAAAATTTGCTAAAAGTTAGCTAACCAGCATTAGCAAAAAAAAAATAGTAAATCTACTAATGTATTATTTTGAGTGTAGCTAGTGTTGCTAAGCGCTCAATCGACAAAAACCGTGAAGGTATAATGGCATCTGTATCTGAAGGCCGAAAGAAAGCGCCTCGTATAGAATCTCGAAAAGATTTGGAAGGCAATCTTTGAATGAAAAATACACTAAATTGGAATTCTTCTTGATTCATACCTTGTCTCTACCAATACAATTACTTTGTACTTTAAATGAATTTTCAAAATAAATATTGAACAAAACAAAAAAAAAAACATTATATTTTTGGATAAAAAAAGGGGAAAAAATAAGAAATATAACATTTTTATGATTTTGCGCTATGAACAACTGAAAATGGTAATTTATTAATATTTTCACAAAAAATTTGCACTTTCACAAGGCCAAAACTGCCTGCGTTCTAATGCTTTTACGATGTACTAGAGAGTTCTTAACTATTGTCTTGGCTACAATTTCTGTCTTAGTATTGGATCGAAAATCTCAATGGTTTGGCTGTTATAGGCCAAAATATCAAAAAAAAATTAAAAAAAGTGGTGAATTTTCTACATTTTCTACTTTTTGACAATGAAAACGAAGTTTTTTCTAAGTAATATGTTCAGAGAAATTGTAGCCCGAGACAATAGCTATAACTTTACTTTTGAAAATAAGTCAAAATTTCAAATAGTTTACGAAATATGAGCCCAAGAAAATTTGCAAATTTTCCAAAAAAATAAAGTCTGAGAAAAAACTTCAAGTCAAAATCGGGAGGCTCGATTTTCACCGTAGACGTATGGTCTAGTTGACTTTTTTGCTCAGTACAATCCCAAGAATCAGAAACGCGAAGCGCCCATTAAGATGTTCAAATCGCCCCACCCTAATAATTATATATAATTTGATATAATTTTATCAAATAATGTATAATTATATAAAAAACTTTTTTACTCGGGTAGGGTAGTTAGACAGCAAAGCCCGCTAGAGAAGTAAAGCCTTCCCATTTTTAAGGACAACCGAAGTCAGTTGTCCCTTAAACGGCTGAAGCAAAAAAGATCTTTAAGAGCCGAAACGTCAAGCTATCGATTTAACCTAGCTTATGTCCGCTATCGGAAGTATTCCTCAAGTACTCTGACCTCGGGTATCACCAAAGGTAATATCGATACACTCTGTTTCGTAGCCATAGTAATTTTTTGTGAAAAATCTCAGAAAAATAATATTTGCGAATTTTCAAACGAAATAAGACAAGTGAGATTGTTAAATTCGGCTGTGCCGAATCTTTGATACCCTCCAACATGTCAAAGCACATGAAAAAATTTTCCAAGGGCATTTTTTTGGGAAGGGTGGCTTGGTAGGTTGGGCATACCTTTCTCATCGCAATAAATGTTTACTAGGGTGGAGCAATTTTTGGAGCAAAAGAAAACAGAAAACAAAAAAAAAATTACACTTTTCCAGTAATGTTCGAATATTAACTAAAATCTTTAGCTAAAAAAAAGGAAAAGAAAAGATTTTTTACTTTGTTCGGAACTTTCTGATTTTCAAGTCAAAAAAGGAACCCAAGACATTGCCAAATTAAAAAAAATAATTTACGAAAACATTAAAAATTAATAATTTCTTATGTTATTTTTTTACAATTTTTCTATTGAATTATTTTTAACAAAATTTTCATTAAAATTTTGGGGAATCGATCCCGCAATCAACTACATTCTGGCCAGCCACTCTACCCATAGTGCCAAAGCCACTTGATACAAAGATGTTTGTGAATTTCTATAAATAATTTTTTGATTTTTTTTTTTTTCAAAAAGATAACCTACACAAGTAGGTAAAAGGAAGAATCACTTATTTTTACTTACATAATTTAATTAAATAACATTACAAATTGAATGTTAATGAAAGTCTTTGTTTTTATGTTTTTATTTTTGAAACAAAGAACAGAAATAGTCATTTAAAAAAACTGAACATCAAACAAATGGTTTTTCTTTAAAAAACGACAAAACGTAAAACTTTTTATATAAACTACATACAGTGTAATGTGCATTAGGGGTATAACCAAAATAAGAACCTATCATAACGGTATGGGCAATGTTATACTGATAACAAAAAACGTTATCCGGGGTCATTTTGATCCAAAAACCTTCGGCACCGATTGCAATTTCTAAAACACCTCAAATTTTAATTTTTGTATGTTTTATGGTGGGAATCCGTCCCTTTCAACGTAATTTTGTTTTCCGTCGTTTTACAACAAAAATAAAACAAGAAAAAATTAGCAGTATGATTTTCAACATGTGAAACATGGGTTGAATGAATATTTGAAACAAAATATCAGCAAAAACTTCGCGAAAAAAAGAGGACGCATTTCTTATTGATTTTCTATGTACTTTCTCACTATGATAGGTAGTTTTTGATATTTTCAAAAATATGCAAATGGTTATATCCCTAATGTACATACAGTTAATTTTTGAGGAGTTTAGTTCTTTTATTTGCGACTGAATCGTGTTTTATGCAGACGGACGGGCATTCATATAACGACTTAGAATTGATCATGGATCAATAAAATGTACACTTTATGGGGTCCCCGACCGATATTTTTATGAGTTACAAACGTAATAACAAAGTCAGTACACCCCCATACAGTGGTTGGAGGGTATAAAAAGTAAAACAGTTAAAAAAGTTGTGCCCAAAACACTGTTTTTAGTGAATTTTGACAACAAAATTTGAATTTTAACACCTTTTTAGTAATTTTTGCAAATTTTTTTAATGTAAATTTTTTTTTTTTAGTGTATAATTTTTTTTTGAGTGTAAAATTATTTTTTGTTTGTAAAAAAAAATTTTGAATGACAAAATTATGTCTTATAAATCTACACTCAAAATAAGTTCTCTGTCCAATCAGCAAAAAAATTTGCTGAAACTAGTGTCCCATTTTGAGCCATATGAGAAATCTGCAGATTTTAGCAGACACGGTTTGCTGAAAATCTGTCAAGATTATCTAGGTGAAAAATTTAAAGATATGTGTGAAAACAGCAGAGAAATCTGTTAAGACAACTTCTAGAATATTTTTGTTTTGATAAAATTTGTTTTCATGAAAAATTTGAATAGTTATACCTAGGGATGTGCGATTAATCTATTATTTAATCATTCTGATTAATCGAAATCCTGATTAATCAATTAATCGATTAATCAAATGTTTTGATTAATCAAAATCATGATTAATCGAATAATTTTTATTTTGAATAATCAAAATTCATGATTAATTGATTAATCAGGAAGTTGAATATTCAAAATTTGAATAATTCAATATTTGTTTTTTGTTTCTATTTTGTTTTTCCAAATTGATTGACTATTGAAAAATTGTTGGAAAATTTATTAAATTTCAGACGAATAGACTTTTTATGGATCTTTTCTGCACACAATGCAGATATTTTCATGGTGCCTGCAAATTACAATAATAAATATGTACATTATACCCTACACCACACTGTGGAACAACAGGGTATAATGAGTTTATGCTGATATTTGTAACTAGATTTGGCCCTAGACCTACAGTTAAGTATACCGATCGACTCAGAATCACTTTTTGATTCGTTTTAGCGATGTCCGTCTGTCTGTCTGTCCATGTAAACGGTGTAAACACGATACAGGTCGCAATTTTCAATCAATTTACTTGAAATTTGAAACTTAAGCCTCCATTGGCCCAAGGACAAAGCCTATTTAAATTGAAAAAAAAAATCGGTCTATGTTTAGACCTAGCACCCATGAAAAGTTCCTCTTAAATTTTGTCTCAAATGACTCTAATGACCGTATAATAATAGAAATCTTTTCAAAATTTAGCAAGTAAACGTGTTTTGTTTACTTGCTAAATTTTCGAATTAAAAGGAATTTCAAAGGAATCGGACTAGGCCTTCTTGTAGTCCCCATACAAACCACCCTCCCGATATTCACAAAATTTCCTCAGAATTCATAAAAATGGAAATATTTGATAAAAATTGTATATAAAGGTGTTAAACGTGTACTTCGGTAACCTAATCAAATCTAAATAGATTTGGACCATTTTTGGACTTAGTCCCCCATATAAAAAAATTTTGACCGATATTCAGTTAAATCGGTCTATAGCAAAATAAAATTAAACCAATTCCACAAAAATTTGATTTGTGTGTATTTTCTACACTAATTATAGATCTAAGAAAAGATATATCAAATCGGTCCATGTTTGGACTTTGATCCATTTTCCGGAAAACACTAGTGTAGGGTATCATACAGTAGGTCTTGACCAGACTATAACTTTTTTACTTGTTTTTTTTTTATAATTTAAACTTAAAAAAAATTTAAAAAAAATGTTTCTGTAAAAATAACCTATTGATTTTTTTGGTTTCATCAATTACACCGTCCAACAAAAATGAAAAAATAATCGTTAAACACAAACTGGATAATAAACGTTTAAAACAAGAGACTAAGTTTAGTAAAACTGCGTTTACAGTTTTTCTTTTCGCGACCATGGGTCCTTTTAAAAGGACATCAAAGTTAAGAGGATTAAATTTTGTGGAATATTTTTGAAATATTTGTATTTATCCCAGGATGCCACAAATGATAGCAAATGAAAGAGGATGATCTCGTCAAATTTTCCTATTTTATTTACAGATATCAGGAAAAAGGAGGTTAGTTTCATCCTTTCAAAAATTTATAATTCAATATCATTAAAAATTTTCAACAAAATATTAAAGTTCTCAAATGACTTTATTCACATCCCTTTATCCTGATATGGCAAAATATAAAAAATGGAAATACTAGGGGAGATCCTCCTCTTTCATTTGCCATCACTAGTGTCATCCTAGGAAAAGTACAAATATTTAAAAAAAAAAATATTTTACAAAATGTATTCCTTTAAAAAGGAAACAGTCACGAAATTAAAAACTGTAAATTCAGATTTATCATCCGGTTCATGTTTAACATTGGTTGTCAGACGGTGTTATTAGTCGCGATCGGTTTAGTTGTATAAAAACCGAAAAACAAACTTGAGAAAGTTTTCTTGAAAAAAGGATGACAGCAAACTATTTCTGTAAAATTACAATATAATCTGCTAAAAATATGTTAAAAATGTTTTTAAAAACATCGTTTTGATTGCATAAAAAACAAAAAAAAATAACACTTTGAAAAAAAAACTTAAAAAATTTTCTTCAAAAAAGAACGACAGCAAATTATTTCTGTAGGGTCGAACCAGAATCAAATGCGTAGCGCAAGACGTAAAAAAAACAAAAACAAACACATCAAATTTGAAATTTTTACGTCCGTTTGATTTAGGTAACTCACATTTAAATATTAGAAACGAAAAATTATTGGGCGTTACGCCTTACGCGACGTAATTTCATTCAGGTTGGACGCGTATAATTTAAAAAATAGTCTGCTAAAAATATATTCAAAAATATTTTGAAATTCAGCAAACAGAATCCGTATAAACTCAGTAAAATTTCAGTTATTTTGTAAAACTGATTGACAGAGATTTTAGTTAAAACATACATTGTAAAAGAAAAATCCGCTGAAAGTTTTAAATTGAAAGTCGTTTTACAGATTTTTTGACAGAGTTTTTTTTGAGTGTACCTTAGACTGGCCATAGCGTTATATAGAAAAATTAAAAAATGTTAAATCCATAAGTGTTCGCACTGAAAAATGTGAGGTTGGGGATAAAAATAATTATGCATATTTAAAAAAAATTTTTTTTTTGTTCCGAGTACCTCCGGGTTGAGCCTAAAGTTTGAAAAACGGATTACAAGGGAAAAATATGACTTTTTTTCATTTTCTCAATTTTTTTGATATTTTAAGTACAGTTTGAATTCAAATGGTCACTGAATTTTGATTAAGAGTTAATTGTCTATCAAATAAGGTGTTAAAAATTAAAATCGGTTGAAAATTAGCCGAGTTATGACAACTTCCCCCGGCAACTAACGTGTGGCAAACCACCTGATCAAGGAATTCGAGCCCCATTTTTGAAATTTATTGAAATTATCTACTGTAATTAATTTTTTTTATTCCTCAAGTTCCAATGTACTAA
The DNA here is from genome assembly GCA_963921195.1 of Pegoplata infirma. Classification (NCBI taxonomy): domain Eukaryota; kingdom Metazoa; phylum Arthropoda; class Insecta; order Diptera; family Anthomyiidae; genus Pegoplata; species Pegoplata infirma. Next base: position 20,784 of record CAWUER010000698.1, on the reverse strand, counting down.
GAAGATACATATTTTTTATATTGCGTTTTGCTAACTTGTTTTAAATAAATGCTAAAGTGGTCTGAATTTTTCAACACTATTTTCAAATCTCCAATTTTAAATTTTTATTTTTTTTGTTAAAGAAATTTTGAAAAATCGGCTATTGGAGTTTAGGGATTTGTTAAGCACATATAAAGGAATAAAAACCCCAAAAATTGTAGGGTTTGCTGTTTTCATTTGGCTATTACAGTGATGTAATTTCGGCGGATTTCGGGAAAGTAGTGATTTTTGGCCCTTTTTTAGCTTTTATTTATTTTTTTTTCAAACTTGATATGTTTTGGACCGAATTATATCAACACGAGATAGAATACTTCAATTTGCAAAATTAGGGCGAAATTGACACATAAAAAATTGCCCCTGTTAAGGGTCAAAGGTCAAATTTTAGAAAATTTTTAATTTTTTAACATTGACAGATTTGATGGGCGGATTTTGCTGAATCTACTTGATGTTATTTTAATTGGTCTAAACTAAATGTCAAATGATTAAAATTTAGAAATTTAACCCTTAAGTGCAGTTGGGGCCTATATTTTTTTTAATTTAATGGTGCTAATGTAAGTGTATTTTGTTCAAAGGGTCGAATAGGCCCCACCATCACTAAAGGGTTAATATTCCGAATTTAAATAAAAAGACATATGTTAAGACCTTTTAAAATGACATCAAGTAGTTTCATATATTTCCACTCAGAAAATCTCTTAATGTTTAAAAATTCAAAATCTTCTAAAATTTGACCTTTGACCTTTAGTTGGGGCAATTTTAAAATCCCATTTTTGCCCTAAATTTGCGAATTGAAGTATTCTATCTCGTGTTGATATAATTCGGTCCAAAACATATGAAGTTTGTAAAAAAAACCAAAAAAAAATAAATAAAAGCAAAAAAAGGGCCAAAAATCACTACTTTCCCGAAATCCGCCGAAATTACATCACTGTAATAGCTAAATGAAAACAGCAAACCCTACAATTTTTGGGGTTTTTATTCCTTTATATGTGCTTAACAAATCCCTAAACTCCAATAGCCGATTTTTCAAAATTTCTTTAACAAAAAAAAATAAAAATTTAAAATTGGAGATTTGAAAATAGTGTTGAAAAATTCAGACCACTTTAGCATTTATTTAAAACAAGTTAGCAAAACGCAATATAAAAAATATGTATCTTCTTAGTACATTGGAACTTGAGGAATAAAAAAAATTAATTACAGTAGATAATTTCAATAAATTTCAAAAATGGGGCTCGAATTCCTTGATCAGGTGGTTTGCCACACGTTAGTTGCCGGGGGAAGTTGTCATAACTCGGCTAATTTTCAACCGATTTTAATTTTTAACACCTTATTTGATAGACAATTAACTCTTAATCAAAATTCAGTGACCATTTGAATTCAAACTGTACTTAAAATATCAAAAAAATTGAGAAAATGAAAAAAAAGTCATATTTTTCCCTTGTAATCCGTATTTCAAACTTTAGGCTCAACCCGGAGGTACTCGGAACAAAAAAAAAATTTTTTTAAATATGCATAATTATTTTTATCCCCAACCTCACATTTTTCAGTGCGAACACTTTAACTTTTCAAAAAAATTTCTACTATGGCCACTCTAGTGTACCTTGTGTTTTCTAAGCGTCCAACCTGAATCAAATTACGTCGCGTAAGGCGTAACGTCCAATAATTTTTCGTTTCTAATATTTAAATGTGAGTTACCTTAATCAAACGGACGTAAAAATTTCAAATTTGATGTGGTTGTTTTTGTTTTTTTTTACGTCTTGCGCTACGCATTTGATTCTGGTTCGACCCTATTATTTAAAAAAAAACGTCACTTTATTTTATTTTTAGAATTTTTTTTTTAAATTTTGTTTATTTTTTAATTCAACAATCCCAACATCTTTAAAATGGCCAGTCCAAAATCCAAACGAATTAAAATCACATTTGATAAAAAAGAACTGCTGGCTAAAACTAATAAATTTAGCATACGAGAAGCTAGACGCAAATCTGGTAATTTTTATGATGCCCTAGTCCAAGAACTTCTTGAAGATGGTTGTCCCACATCAGCAAAATATTTTAAATTGTTGTCTTGCAAAGAAATGGATTATTATAGCAAAAGTATTATAAGAGATCGTGTTAGAAATGAGCCAACACTGCTTTTAGCGATCTATGATCATTGTAAAATGGCTGAACGTACTGCACTCTTAAAGCAAAATGAAGGAATGGCGGTAACATTTCGTTTATTATATCAAGTAATGTGTTTGCTGGAACAAGAACAATATGGTAAGAAATTCAATTGGTTACAAAAGGATGTATATAAGATCATAGCAAATATTTGTGATAAATTTGGTGAAGGTAAAGAATATGCTGCAAAAACTATTAGCGAAATTTATTTTAAATATGCAAATCTTTTGTCTAAAGATGGTAAGTTTAATGAAAAGCGTCTCTATATATCCTCTTAAATATGAAGACATTTTTGCAGGTTCTTCTGAATTAGCGCTACAATATTATGAGAAAACTTTGCATTTAGTTCAAACAAATAAATGGTCAATTGATTTTGATCCTAAGACTGGGAAAAATATTTACTTCCATGCTGTAGTCGCTCAGAAATTTTCTGATGAACTCTTAAAATTTGCTAGACAGATTTGCTCAGATGATTATAAGCAAGCTGTTGCATTCGCTAGGAAGGCTTTATGTATTATTTCGCAAGGTAGTTTGTATTCTTAAAGATTTTAGAAGTGATATTTTAATTTTTTGTTTTTTTCCCCTAAAAAATTTTTTAGTTGGTACCAATGAGAGTAAACAAAATCTTGCGTTCGGCCGTTTAAATATTGCGGAATTTTATATAGAAGGAGAATGTTTTGTCACTGCTTTAAGTATTTTGAAAGAAATCGAAAAAGATTTAATAAAGTTGAATATAAAAGGAGGTGATATGATGGAAATGCGTCTGAGCTTTAATAAAGGCATTTGTTATGAAAAGTAAGTTTGGAAAAATAATGCAATAATAGCCCGTTAAGCTCAAAGTTTTAAAATTCTTTTGCTTAAAATTAAAAGTTTAATTTGAATAAGATTTCGAAAACCAAAAACATAATAACGCAGGCCAACAAATTCGCAACTGAAAATCTTAACTTATACCAGGGCATACTTTTGTAAAGGTGTGAGCTGCGCGGAATCCGACGTGATTTATCTTCTCTTCATAGTTCCTTTCGTATCAAAAAAAAAAAACAAAAAAATTTTAAAATTTGGCTTAGCTTAAGATTTTGTTGCGAAAATAGCAAAAAAAAATTTAAAATTTCGTTAACTTTAAATTTTGAAAGATATTTGAAATTTTAATTTTTAATTTTTTTTTGTTTAAATAAGAGTTTCGTGATTGAAGTTTGAGTGAAGATTGCGTAAGTGCACGTGAGTGTGAGTTGTATTAAATTTAATCACGTGATTGTCAGAGTGTGAATAGAAAAAATATGTTCGTTAGCGAGTGTGCGTAACTCAAAAAGTCCTGTCGTTAGCGTGAGTGAGTGTGAGTCAAAAATCACTCAAGCGCCCATCTCTAACTAACGACTCAAAAAAAAAGAAGAAAATAAGAATTAAGGCTTCGACACAATGTCGAAGTATTCTGTACTACAGAGTTCCATATCTAAAGATAGAGACGTACTCATACAAAAACTGTGTAAGAGTGAAAGAGTAAGGAACAAAATCCACTCTCTGGCACAGAGTATGTGAATTTAGCTATACTGTTTTCATTATTTTAAACCAAAAAAAAAAAAAAAAAATGTTTTTACACCCTCCAACCACAGTATGGGGGTATACTCACTTTGTCATTCCGTTTGTAACGCATCGAATTATCGGTCGGGGACCCCATAAAGTGTATATAATTTTGATCTATGATCGATTCTACGACCGTCCGTCTGTCTGTAGATGGCACGATGCAGTCCAAAATAAAAGAGCTAGCCTCCAGCAATTTGGCACGAATATGTCTTATGGTCCTAGGCAGGTTAAGTTCGCACATGGGTAAAATCGGCCCAGGGTGAAAATAGTTCCCCCTTGAAGAACTGAGCCAACCTCTGAAAAATACACTTTTATTACATGTTTTTTGTATTTTTGTTATATAGCTGAAACATTTGGTATGTTTATCGGGATATGAAGGTGCTCTCAACGTCCCCCAATGACCCTCATCAACCACTGTATCCATTTTCTTATATCCAAAAATTTTAGTAACTTGGGTTTGAAACTTGAAATAATAATTCACCTCGTGGTGAATAAAAAAATATTCACCAGCTGGTACATAAATAAAACGTAACATAGCGAGGGCCTATATTCAGCACCCTCTATCTTCCATTTTCTCGAAAATGACTTTTTAACGGCAAAATATTCAGTAAAACGGCCCTCATCTATGGTGTAAAATTCAGAACAACAATATTTTTTTTTTGCCATTTTATTTGCATTTTTGGTTTTCTCTATCTCTTACACAATTAATTTTTCTGAATGCAAAACCCTCTATCTTTTTAAATAATTAATTTATAAATATTTTTTTTTTTAATAATTACATCATGTATTACATGTTGTCATACTAAATTTGGCATGCTAAACATTAATTTTTATTAAAATTTCAGAACCACGATTTTGGTCCACTAATGCAAATTTTTGCTAAAAATTTTTGTTTGACTTTTTTGAAAAATATGGCTAAATATGTGTAGATTATAAAAAAAAAAAAACTTAAAAATCAGAACTAACCGAGGCGGGACCTATAGGCCATAAGAGAGAGCGATCGGACAAAGGGGCGTAAAATGCCACGCCCCTTTTTATTTTATGGTACGTTGCTATGCCTTTTCCGTAATAACACATAAACGGCTGAACCGATTTTAATGAAATTTTTACCACAGGTAGTACTGCCCGAGGTGGAAACTATGAGCCCAAATAGTAGGCGATCAAACACAATTGGCGTAAAATGCCACGCCCATTTTTTTATGGAATGTTGTTCTGTCTTTTCCGTATTAACGCATAAATTACACAATTAATTTTTGTGAATGCAAAACCCTCTATATTTTTAAATAATTCATTTATAAATATTTTTTTTTTAATAATTACATCATGTATTACATGTTGTCATACTAAATTTGTCATGCTAAACATTAATTTTCAATAAAATTTCAAAACCACGATTTTGGTCCACTAATGCTAATTTTTGCTGAAAATTTTTGTTTGACTTTTTTGAAAAATATGGCTAAATATGTGTAGATTATGAAAAAAAAAAATAATCTTAAAAATCACGATGCTGATCAGTATCTATGGACCAAAATAGCGTTTTAATTTTCTTACTATTTTTTATATAACATACTAAGCAGTTTGTCAACTTTTAAGATGAATATGGTAAAAAATAATTTTTGTCTTAAAAATCAACACTTTTGGACCAAAACCGCGATTTTGGAATTTTTTAAAAGCCGTTGTAATTAATAAATCACGTTAAAAATTTACTGATATCGTAAATGAAATCATAAAAATTCATTTGTATTAAAATGCATAACCCTCTATCTGATCTTTATCATTCATGTACTTCAAATATTTTTGGGAAAAAACTCTCTATCATAAAATCCCCAATAGTGCAAAATTTAAAAAACGAATTAAATGTGAGATTCAGTAGTTTATTAAAAAAAAAAAAATATTGCAAAATATCGAATTTTAATTACTTTAACAATACGCGAAAAAAAAACTTTTTTTTTAGCTCTCCTGAACAATTGTGTTTTTGTAAATAGAGGGGTTTGAATAAAGGCCCTCGATATTATAAGCTACGCTTTATTTATCATTTTCAAATTCTCCTTTATTTCTCTGTTAGCCTTGGTCAACCCGAAAATGCTATGGAATACCTTAGACAGGCTCTGCATTTATCCCAGCATCTAAAACAAAAATCATTTGAAGGTAAAATTCTCACTCATATTGGTAAATTATATTTACACAAAGGAGGAAGTCAAAGAAATATAGCCAAACAGTCAATTACAAAGTCAATGGAAATTTTTAAAAGTTTAAATGATATACAAAATCTAAAGAAAAGTCAATATCTTTTAGCACAAACTATGAGTCAGTCATTGGATCTGATTTATATGGATTTAATTAAAGAATGTGAAAAATCTGGTAATTACTATAATTTGAGACGATGGAAATACATGCTTAAACCTTTCTGGACGGGCTTACAGTTGAAGCAAGATAAATTTGAAAACGATCAAGTTAAATGTTTAATGGAAGAATTTAAGATGAAATCGAATGAGGAGAGATTATTTGAAATTTGAACAGAAAAATAAATAATTTTATTTTTATAACATCTCTGAGATGGTAAATTTTAAACTCTCGCTTTTAGATAAATATTTTTATGTGTTCTTTTCCTTTAAAGAATGATAATGTGTTTTTGTTTAAATCATAAACCTCAATAGTATTAAAAACTTTTTTTCTTTTTCTAACAAAATGTCCTGCTATAACGGGGTATTTTTCTAACTTAACAACCATCACATTCCGTTTCATGTTGATGATGATAATGTTGATGATGGTGATGGTAAACCAGCATCATTTTCTTATCTAAACAGGCTAAACGATACTACTTTTACACAATTGCATTTAGAACACACACAAACTTAACACATTTACATTTACACATTCATTCAGTCATTCATTTACTTAGCCATTCAGTCAACCATATTACACCATTTCATAACACAATAACAATTAAAAATTTTCTAAAAATTTTGAATTCCATAAAAATGTCTAAATAAGTAAAAAAAACAAGTGAGAGTGTTAAATTCGGCTGTGCCGAATCTTTTATACCCTCCAAAATGTAAAAAAAAATAAAAAAAAAATAAATTGTCAGGGGCGTTTGTTTTTTTGGGGAGGGGTGGGTGATAGGGACCTGTGGGGGGACGTTGAGAGCACCTTCCCATCCCGATAAATATAACAAATGTTTCATTAATTTAACAAAAATACAAAAAAACATGTAAAGAAATGTATTTTTTCAGAGGTTGGTTCAGTTCTCCAAGGGGGAACTTTTTCCCCCTTGGTCCGATTTTGCCCATTTCCGAACTTAACCTGCCTAGGAATATAAGACATATTCGTGCCAAACTTCGAAAGTCTAGCTCTTTTATTTTGGACTGTATCGTGTCCTCTACAGACGGACAGACGGACGGACGGACGGACGGACGGACATCGATAGAATGTCTTAGAATCGATCACTGATCAATAATATATATACTTCATGGGGTCCTAGACCGATATTTCGATGCGTTACACACGGAATGACAAAGTGAGTATACCCCCATACTGTGGTTGGAGGGTATAATAAGGATAAAATTCCAACTTTCAATTAAAAACTTTAAAATCGTTTTACATAATTCTAAAAAAAATCATCATTTCTTAATTCCAATAGAAAATGGTTTAGTTTATGTAGTTTAAAGTCAGTCAGTTGCTGTCGTCATTGTCAATGATGGTTTGGTTAGAAATAGTTTTCCATGTGATTGCACTTTACATTATTTCAAATATTCACCAACACACTCACACACACACATACAGACAAACACATTGCCTTTTAGACAATACTAGAAAATTGAGAAAATTGCTGTGAAAATTTTGTATATCATTGTGTATTTAAGTTAACAGAAAATGTGTTATAAAGTTTAAATGTGGCAAAACGTAGTTAAGATAACAAAATGTATCTAATGAAAACATTACTTTCAAATCGTATATTATTTTGAGATTTTTTTCTTTTCTTTAAGAATAAAATTTGCCTAACATGAAAAGTTTTATGGCATTGATTATGTTACAATACAAGGTTAAATTTAACATAAAAAGTTTAATGGAAAAATAATGTTAAAATGTAGAGATGATAATTGAGATGATCCTTAGCCAGCATAGGATCATATGACATTTTTGTGCAAAATTTCGTGTGTTATAGAGACAGACGGACATACATTCATAGAATGTCTTAAAATTGGTCATGAAGATGTTTTATCGGCGGAGGCTGTTGTGAACGTTGGGGGAGACCTTTCAATCACCAAACATGTTAACAAACTTACTTATTATAGTTTTTGTTCTTAAGTAATACAAAGGTTTAATACTCAACCTTTATAAAGATTTTAATTCTGTTTGTTAGGGAAATTTCCTCTCAACGCATCCCCCACATCCTGTTTGGAGCTTGTAGTTTGAAAGTTTATTTGTAGAATAAAAAACTCAAAATCAAATCATATTTAGCCAGAAGCCATCCATAAATTTATTAATTTATATGTAAGTCTGTACAAAAGACAAGAGGAAAAACTAAAATAAAAACTCTTTTTATGCTGATGTTAGTAGCTTTAAGTAAAATACATATATAATATTATTTATAATAAATGATGACAACCCAGCAATCATTTTACAATTCTAGAGAATTTTTATAAATGTTTTTGTAAAAATATAGTTGTTGTTTATATATGGGGGTTTTCGTGTCAAATTACACAACTTTGGAAACCGATATCTTCCGATCGGGATGAAATTTGCACCAAGGTTAGTCCTATTGGATAGTAGTTCAGACACAATTTTTCAATGAGATCGGTCAAGAACTCTCTGAGTTAGAGGGGATCGAAATTTGACATTTTGTCCAAAGAGGTGTATATTCTCATCCATGTAACTTCTTACCTATTGTTTTTAGAAAAATATGTTGTAAATAGTTAAGATAGCTATTTCTTCAGTCTTTCAAAAACAAATTATAAAAAAAATAAAAAAAATTTTTTTGATTATTTTTCTTAAAAATCCAAAACTTTTTTGACTTTTTCCTCAAATTGGGCCCTTTTTTTTATTCAAAAGAAAGCTTAGGTGATTTCCTTTAAGGGCTATGAGGTCACTTATTGTTAGTGGGATGCGAGTGGGATATCTATGAAAAAGTGCCCCTAGTGGGGCCAAATGTATGACTGACCTACATTATTTTATTAATTCCAAAATTTTTTGCAAACATACTTACAATGTATCTTTTACCCTTAAAGTGGTCCCCATACATTTCTTTTATTTTTTATAAATTTGTTTTATTAAACCAGCACCTACCGCCCCTACCGTGCCTCCTAGAGAGGCAAAAATTACGACAAACCCCCATTATTTTTAAGTTACCAACATTTTGTCCAAACGTTATAACACCCTATCTCCACTCCCTAAGGGGCTCCCATACATTATAAAAACATGTATTTTTAAAAACTAATAAAAAAAATGTATGGGGACCCCCTTAAGAGTTGAAAATAAAGGGTAGGTATGTTCTGAGAAAATGTTGGAGTTGAAAAAAAAAATTGGGGTCGGTCATATATTTTACTTCTCTAGGGGCACCCTATGGACAGTTAGAGCGGTAGGAGAAAATTTTATTAAAATTTTATTTTTTATGGGAGTCCCCTTAGGAAGTGGAAATAGAGGTTAGGCATATTCAAGAAAAATATTGGGGGCAGAAAATTAATGGAGGTCGGTCTCGCATTGCTCCCCTCCATGGGCAGTTCTAGGGCAGTTGTGTGGCTTTTTGAGGATTTTAACCTCTTTACGCCCAATTTTGACGATGAGGAGGCATATGGCCCCAACCCACCGCCCTTATTTTTTGCCTTATGCTTTCTTTTTCGAACCTATCAAAATTAGAGGGTGTCCCGGAACGAAATCGAAAACTGGTGAGCTATCCCACGCCTTACAGTGCAAATTGAAGAACAATTTTTTGTGTTCCAAAGTTAAAATTTTTTTTTTTCATAGATATCCCACTCGCATCCCACTATGCAACCCCATAGCTCTTAAAGGAAATCACCTAAGCTTTCTTTTGAATAAAAAAAAAATAAAAAAATAGGGCCCAATTTGAGGAAAAAGTCAAAAAAGTTTTGAATTTTTAAGAAAAATAACCCAACAATTTTTTTTTATTTTTTTTATAATTTTTTTTTTCGAAAGACTGAAGTAAAAGCTATCTAAACTATTTGGGACACATTTTGCTAAACACAATAGGTAAGAAGTAACATGGATGAGTATAAACACCACTTTTGCCAAAATGTCAAATTTCGACCCCCTCTAACTCAGAGAGTCCTTGACCGATTTCGTTGAAAAATTGTGTCTGAACTAACCTTGGTGCAAATTTCATCCCGATCGTTAGACATCGGTTTCAAAAGTTGTGTCAGTTGACACGAAAACTCCCATATAAAAAATAAAAAAAAATTTCGTAACCTTTGCGAAATAATGTAAGAGACAAAAAAGTTAAAAAAAAGGATGAAGTTAGGTTGAGATTGCTTGAAATAGAATTGTAGTGTTGGAAACTGTCAAAATTTATGCTGTAGAAACTATAAATATTCACATATATAAAAAATATTATATAAAAAACAGTTTTCATTAACAAGACAAACCGACCTTTAAGTCCTACTGATGATAACACTAACTGGAGTGTTTAAAACCGGTATGGGAAAAACCAGAAATGTCTATAATTTTTAGAAATTAAATTTTTCTTCTGCATTTTTTCAACTTGAACCCTTATAACAAATATACAAATCGGGTGTCACTTTTGACCCCCAGCCAATGTAAGTTAAAGACGTCCTAGACCGGTAAGATTTCATGACAGACTTAAAGTTATTTAATAGAATGCCACGTTATCATAAAACAGTTAATTTGCCCAAAAATAATTTTATTAATCCAAATTATTGATAAAACCAACAGTTCCTTGAAATCCGCTAACTTCCCCCCGCGATTCCCGAAAAGTGGCTTGACAGATATCCGCCATATTTCAAATTTTTCTTCTTCAAGGTGTTGTTAATAAATTCAGAAAGAAAAAATGGTATATTTTAAATTTTTTTTTATATAAAATTTTTAAAAAAGGTGCTTTGAGAACGTCCCCAAAATCATGCCATTTTTTTGGTATTAAGTTTGAACGGGTTATTTAAGTATTTATGATCAAATACTATACAAAAATATTTTTTTAATTATTTTTTTTTTTTTTTAAATCCTTTTTTGCAAACACCCCAATTTTGAGACTCAAAGTGGAGACAGAATGTAAACTCCGATTGGAGTGACTGAAAGTCATTTTCGCCTACACTTTAAATAACACTGCACAACAAAATCAAATTTTTTCCAAAATTACAAGGTCAGACCAAAAAATTTTGATAGAAGAGACAAAAAAAAAATACACGTGTATCGGCGTTTTGAAAGTTTACATCTGGGTTTCATTTTAGGGGGAGGTAAAGTTTCCCCCAAATGCAGATGTTGTATTGCCAATCGTCTTTGAATATCGAGTAAACCTTACGTTTAAAGTATATGGTGTGTTCAGCAAATTTATGTAAAATGTTACGGGGAACATTTTTGTGGAACATGTTAACCCTCTAACTCCTCAAGAAAAGGGTCTTTTTTGCCCTTCTTTTCAAAAAAAAGCAAAAAACACCATTAAAACAGGGATTTAAGGGGTTTAAATGTTCCGCAAAAATATTCGCCGTGAAATTTTACTATAAGTCCCTGAATACACTAAAACTGAAAACTCAACCAGAAAGTCAGAAATAAGACACAACAAAAGAGATCTTAGGGTTAATTTCGCATTTATTAAGAAAATCGAGTAAAGCTTACGTTTAAAGTATATGGTGTGTTCAGCAAATTTATGTAAAATGTTACGGGGAACATTTTTGTGGAACATGTTAACCCTCTAACTCCTCAAGAAAAGGGTCTTTTTTGTCCTTCTTTTCAAAAAAAAGCAAAAAACACCATTAAAACAGGGATTTAAGGGGTTTAAATGTTCCGAAAAAATATTCGCCGTGAAATTTTACTATAAGTCCCTGAATACACTAAAACTGAAAACTCAACCAGAAAGTCAGAAATAAGACACAACAAAAGACAGTTTAGGGTTAATTTCGCATTTATTAAGAAAATTGAGTTAAGCTTACGTTTAAAGTATATGGTGTGTAAAGCAATTTTATGTAAAATGTTACGGAGAACATTTTTGTAGAATATGTTAACCCTCTAACTCCTCAAGATAAGGGTCTTTTTTGTCCTTCTTTTCAAAAAGAGCAAAAAACACCATTAAAACAGGGATTTAAGGGGTTAAAATGTTCCGCAAAAATATTCGCCGTGAAATTTTACTATAAGTCCCTTTCACGGCAAATATTTTTGCGGAACATTTTAACCCCTTAAATCCCTGTTTTAATGGTGTTTTTTGCTCTTTTTGAAAAGAAGGACAAAAAAGACCCTTATCTTGAGGAGTTAGAGGGTTAACATATTCTACAAAAATGTTCTCCGTAACATTTTACATAAAATTGCTTTACACACCATATACTTTAAACGTAAGCTTAACTCAATTTTCTTAATAAATGCGAAATTAACCCTAAACTGTCTTTTGTTGTGTCTTATTTCTGACTTTCTGGTTGAGTTTTCAGTTTTAGTGTATTCAGGGACTTATAGTAAAATTTCACGGCGAATATTTTTGCGGAACATTTAAACCCCTTAAATCCCTGTTTTAATGGTGTTTTTTGCTTTTTTTTGAAAAGAAGGACAAAAAAGACCCTTTTTTTGAGGAGTTAGAGGGTTAACATGTTCCACAAAAATGTTCCCCGTAACATTTTACATAAATTTGCTGAACACACCATATACTTTAAACGTAAGCTTTACTCGATTTTCTTAATAAATGCGAAATTAACCCTAAGATCTCTTTTGTTGTGTCTTATTTCTGACTTTCTGGTTGAGTTTTCAGTTTTAGCGTATTCAGGGACTTATAGTAAAATTTCACGGCGAATATTTTTGCGGAACATTTAAACCCCTTAAATCCCTGTTTTAATGGTGTTTTTTGCTCTTTTTGAAAAGAAGGACAAAAAAGACCCTTATCGTGAGGAGCTAGAGGGTTAATATATTCCACAAAAATGTTCTCCGTGTCATTTTATATAAATTTGCTGAACACACCATATACTTTAAACGTAAGCTTCACTCGATATTCAAAGACGATTTACAATACAACATTTGCATTTGGGGGAAACTTTACCTCCCCCTAAAATGAAACCCAGATGTAAACTTTCAAAACGCCGATACACGTGTATTTTTTTTTTGTCTCTTCTATCAAAATTTTTTGGTCTGACCTTGTAATTTTTTTTTGTGTTGTACAGTGTAATCTAATGTGCCCGCCAAACCAACAGGATCCTAAAACTTCTTATTACACCGGTTGAGGATCTTCAGTTTGTCATGCAATAACCACTTAATTTTCATAAATTACAACTATTGTTAGAAGAACTCGAAATTTTTCACAATTACTCGCAGCGTGAATTTCGCCTTAAAGCAAACGTATTATTATACCCTCCACTCTAGTGATAGAGGGTATATATAAGTTTGTCATTCCGTTTGTAACACCTCGAAATATTGGTCTAGGACCCCCTAAAGTATATATATTCATGATCCTCGATCGATTTTAAGACGATCTAGCGATGTCCGTCCGTCCGTCCGTCTGTCCGTCTGTCTGTCTGTTAAAAACACGCTAACTTTTGAAAGACTTAACGGAGGCTCCTGAAGTTTGGCATATATGTTGGGCATTTACCTGGTCAGGTTCGTATTGCAATCCAGCGAAATCGGTCCAGTGGTTCAAAAGTAATGAGCAAAAGACAGAATTTCGGCAAGGGTTTTTCGTGAATTTTTGAGATAAAAAGCACTATAACTTTCGAAAAGCAATTCTGAGGATGCTGAAGCTTTGCATATATATTTTGCATTCCTCCAGCCTCGTTCGTATTGAATTTCAGCCAAATCGATCCAGTGGTTCAAAAGTTATTAGCAAAACCGTGAATATCAGATTAGCTTCACCTAAAATTCACGTGTTAAAAACCCGTTAAACCTGTTTTAAAAATATTGGTAAGTCACAAAAATATTTTACAACGTATTTTTGTCACTCAAAAATATTTTTATACCAAAACAAAAAAAAAATACATTCGAAAAAAATTTTACACTCAAAAAAAATTTTACACTCAAAAAAAAATTAGTAAATTATTTTTTTTTTTTTTTCAAAAATTACAAAAAAAAATTTTTTTTAAACAAAATAAAATATTTCTAATTAAAACTGTTATTTTTTTCAAGTTAGAAAATTTATTATCACTTAAAATGGGCATTGTGGATGGTATTCATAGATTCGGCCAAGTCGAATTTAACTTTTCTACTTGTTTTTTTGTTGTTTTTGATTGAAATTGATGAACTTCAAAAAGCATTGAAAATGAGTTTATTCTAGTTCGAGGTCATTTACTTTCCCCGTAATAAATTAACTTTTCCTGAAAATAACTAATGAAAATAACTAATTTTTATTATTTTTAATAAAAATTTGCAAATTCAATAAGCTACATTTTTATTTTCATAATTTACTTTCAAACTGTTCAGAGTAATTTCATTAAAATAATTTGGGAGTTATTGCATAATGAAATAACTCCCAAACTTAAAATTGAAATAACTTCCAAAAAATATGAAATAATCGCCGCAGATTTGGGAGTTATTTCATTATTTAATAACTCTTAAATCATATGGAAATTTTTGGGACTTATTGTATTATTTTTCTTGAGACTTATTTTATTGGGAGTTATTTCATGGCGCCAGAAAATTTAGAAAAAAAATTAAAAATTCAGAAAAAAAATTACTGCGTATGTCTCTGTAAGAATAATTTTTACTTTTGAAATGACACACCAAATCGCCGAGGTACGTAAACTCACCCCCAGTTTCTATAACACGAACGTCATTCGTCTGTGACGAATTTGATGTATTTTGTTATTGTAACAAAAACAAAATACATGCAAATTCGACGAATACGAATGACGTTCGTGTTATATAAACTGGGGGTTAATTTTGGGTTGTAGAATCCAGTGGCATTATCCATTTTGATAGGTCAGGGGAATATCAAGAGATATTTCGTTTTTAAGTTTGTGATTTTCAAGCTAGTTTCATTTATATTTTGCTAGGAAATTCCCATAAAAGCTCTTTTGAAATTACTTAATCTAATATTTATTAGTTAAAACTTAGCTCTAGAAATTATGGCCGACCATACACACAAAAAAAAAATATAAAAAAATTGTGTCCGTTTTGGGGATAATACAACCTATAAAGTGGTTTTGGATAATTTACCTAAGTTTTTTAGAGCAAAAACTTTGGTAAGTTATCCAAAACCACTTTATAGGTTGTAATTAAACCAAAAACTGGCACAATTTTTTTAATTTTTTTTTGTGTGTATAAGACAATAATTAAGTTTTCTTCAAATTTTCAATTTCCTTATGAAACAATAAAAAATAAAACTTAAGAATTAGTCAATTATTGACATTGACCTGCTTTTGCAAAACGGGGAATGTAATTGGGTTCTACGACCCAAAATTAAGTTCACATGTTCCGGCATTATGGTGTGTCAATTTCATGCACTTTTATCTTTCAATTAAAAAAAAACCGAAATTTAAAATTTATTTATTTATTTATTTATTTATTTATTTATTTATTTATTTATTTATTTATTTATTTATTTATTTATTTATTTATTTATTTATTTATTTATTTATTTATTTATTTATTTATTTATTTATTTATTTATTTATTTATTTATTTATTTATTTATTTATTTATTTATTTATTTATTTATTTATTTATTTATTTATTTATTTATTTATTTATTTATTTATTTATTTATTTATTTATTTATTTATTTATTTATTTATTTATTTATTTATTTATTTATTTATTTATTTATTTATTTATTTATTTATTTATTTATTTATTTATTTATTTATTTATTTATTTATTTATTTATTTATTTATTTATTTATTTATTTATTTATTTATTTATTTATTTATTTATTTATTTATTTATTTATTTATTTATTTATTTATTTATTTATTTATTTATTTATTTATTTATTTATTTATTTATTTATTTATTTATTTATTTATTTATTTATTTATTTATTTATTTATTTATTTATTTATTTATTTATTTATTTATTTATTTATTTATTTATTTATTTATTTATTTATTTATTTATTTATTTATTTATTTATTTATTTATTTATTTATTTATTTATTTATTTATTTATTTATTTATTTATTTATTTATTTATTTATTTATTTATTTATTTATTTATTTATTTATTTATTTATTTATTTATTTATTTATTTATTTATTTATTTATTTATTTATTTATTTATTTATTTATTTATTTATTTATTTATTTATTTATTTATTTATTTATTTATTTATTTATTTATTTATTTATTTATTTATTTATTTATTTATTTATTTATTTATTTATTTATTTATTTATTTATTTATTTATTTATTTATTTATTTATTTATTTATTTATTTATTTATTTATTTATTTATTTATTTATTTATTTATTTATTTATTTATTTATTTATTTATTTATTTATTTATTTATTTATTTATTTATTTATTTATTTATTTATTTATTTATTTATTTATTTATTTATTTATTTATTTATTTATTTATTTATTTATTTATTTATTTATTTATTTATTTATTTATTTATTTATTTATTTATTTATTTATTTATTTATTTATTTATTTATTTATTTATTTATTTATTTATTTATTTATTTATTTATTTATTTATTTATTTATTTATTTATTTATTTATTTATTTATTTATTTATTTATTTATTTATTTATTTATTTATTTATTTATTTATTTATTTATTTATTTATTTATTTATTTATTTATTTATTTATTTATTTATTTATTTATTTATTTATTTATTTATTTATTTATTTATTTATTTATTTATTTATTTATTTATTTATTTATTTATTTATTTATTTATTTATTTATTTATTTATTTATTTATTTATTTATTTATTTATTTATTTATTTATTTATTTATTTATTTATTTATTTATTTATTTATTTATTTATTTATTTATTTATTTATTTATTTATTTATTTATTTATTTATTTATTTATTTATTTATTTATTTATTTATTTATTTATTTATTTATTTATTTATTTATTTATTTATTTATTTATTTATTTATTTATTTATTTATTTATTTATTTATTTATTTATTTATTTATTTATTTATTTATTTATTTATTTATTTATTTATTTATTTATTTATTTATTTATTTATTTATTTATTTATTTATTTATTTATTTATTTATTTATTTATTTATTTATTTATTTATTTATTTATTTATTTATTTATTTATTTATTTATTTATTTATTTATTTATTTATTTATTTATTTATTTATTTATTTATTTATTTATTTATTTATTTATTTATTTATTTATTTATTTATTTATTTATTTATTTATTTATTTATTTATTTATTTATTTATTTATTTATTTATTTATTTATTTATTTATTTATTTATTTATTTATTTATTTATTTATTTATTTATTTATTTATTTATTTATTTATTTATTTATTTATTTATTTATTTATTTATTTATTTATTTATTTATTTATTTATTTATTTATTTATTTATTTATTTATTTATTTATTTATTTATTTATTTATTTATTTATTTATTTATTTATTTATTTATTTATTTATTTATTTATTTATTTATTTATTTATTTATTTATTTATTTATTTATTTATTTATTTATTTATTTATTTATTTATTTATTTATTTATTTATTTATTTATTTATTTATTTATTTATTTATTTATTTATTTATTTATTTATTTATTTATTTATTTATTTATTTATTTATTTATTTATTTATTTATTTATTTATTTATTTATTTATTTATTTATTTATTTATTTATTTATTTATTTATTTATTTATTTATTTATTTATTTATTTATTTATTTATTTATTTATTTATTTATTTATTTATTTATTTATTTATTTATTTATTTATTTATTTATTTATTTATTTATTTATTTATTTATTTATTTATTTATTTATTTATTTATTTATTTATTTATTTATTTATTTATTTATTTATTTATTTATTTATTTATTTATTTATTTATTTATTTATTTATTTATTTATTTATTTATTTATTTATTTATTTATTTATTTATTTATTTATTTATTTATTTATTTATTTATTTATTTATTTATTTATTTATTTATTTATTTATTTATTTATTTATTTATTTATTTATTTATTTATTTATTTATTTATTTATTTATTTATTTATTTATTTATTTATTTATTTATTTATTTATTTATTTATTTATTTATTTATTTATTTATTTATTTATTTATTTATTTATTTATTTATTTATTTATTTATTTATTTATTTATTTATTTATTTATTTATTTATTTATTTATTTATTTATTTATTTATTT